>VXBH01002536.1:0-37448 GCA_013400035.1 Rynchops niger | reverse complement strand
TCCAGGAACCTCCGTTCCTGGAGTTGCAGGGAATTACCTGCAATTCCCTGCAATTCCAGTTGCAGGGAATGATGAGTGAAGAAACAGGAAAAGCCACCAGGTAAACACCTGGCTCCAAGCTTGGTGTCCTGGCAGAATTTTGGGTTTTTTGATCCTGGGTCGGTTTACATGTCACCAGGCCTGCTAGCAACAGACAGGGTACACCTGGGTCAAAGGAGGAAATGGATCTTTGTACAGGAGTTATCAGCGTTCATTGGAAGATCAATAAACTGGAATTGAAGGTGGAAAGGGATGAAATCAGGCTCACTACAGATAAGCTTGGGGGCAGCATATCAGTTTTTGAAGGACGGTTTGCTAGTGAAGTCTTTCGGTCTGCTGTCTCAGTGGAGGTAAGGGATGGAGATCCATCCTGTAGCAAGATGCAAGGATTATTGATGTGTTAGAAGCCATGGAATTGACTAAGAATGGTCATGTAGGAGTTAGGGCTTCTGCTCCTCAAAAGATGGCGAGATCAATGTGGCAGTGTGCTCTCCGCCTTTCCCCTGTCCCCAGCTCCTTCTCAAGCTATAACCATCAGTGTGAGTTGTGATGAGTTGCACCTGGACTTTGGAGGATGGCTGGCAACACAGTCAAAACACTGTCTGGAGTGGGGACCTAGATACTTTGTTCCCATGCAAATGTGACTATAGGACAATTATCTTACTCTATAAATAGTGGACAGCCCAAGAGCTCTTTGAGCTCTCATGCATGGCAGTGGGCCACACGCCAANCCTGTCCCCAGCTCCTTCTCAAGCTATAACCATCAGTGTGAGTTGTGATGAGTTGCACCTGGACTTTGGAGGATGGCTGGCAACACAGTCAAAACACTGTCTGGAGTGGGGACCTAGATATTTTGTTCCCATGCAAATGTGACTATAGGACAATTATCTTACTCTATAAATAGTGGACAGCCCAAGAGCTCTTTGAGCTCTCATGCATGGCAGTGGGCCACACGCCAAGATCTCCCCTTGAGTGGGAACACTCACTTAAAGTTCAACTCCTCGAGGCTGAGAGATTCCTTGCCCCAACAGATTCTTGGTAAGTGACTAATAGCATGCTAAACTTTGAAATTTTAGCTAAGTGACATAAAGGACTGATTGCTCATATATAATCCTTTAGACATAAACCGTTGACCAAGTCTGGGACTAGGACTGGATCCAGCCGCACCTAGACTCCTGTCTGAGAAGTTTAGAAAGCAAGAAACCTCGTGACTCAACAGGAGGGTCTCCCTGACAGCTTGTCTGACCCTGGCCTCTATGCAGTAAATAATCAAGCGTACCTTGCCATCGAATCTCATAAAACACCGTCGCATTCACTACTAACTTTGTTAAATCAGTGTTTTATATTAATAAATATTTCTCTATTTCTCTTTTATGAGTGAAGTTAATCACTCCGCCCGTGACAATCAATAGCCCAAGTGAAGTGCAGCTATACCAATGCAGGCAGCATGGGCAATAAACAGGAGGAGCTGAAAGCCATTCTGCAGCAGGAAAACTATGATACAGTTGCAATCAAGGAAACATGGTGGGATGACTCACACAACTGGATTATTTAGATATTTCAGAAGGGCTAGGCAAGGAAGGAGAGGTGGTGGAGCAGCCCTGTATATTAGCTAGGGTTTTGGTGGTCTTGAGGTCTTGAGTTTAATATTGGTGATGATAAGGTTGAATGCTTCTGGGTAAGAATCAGGGGGAAGGCCAACAAGACAGATATCATGGTGGGACTCTGTTATAGATTGTACAACCAGGATGAAGAGACAGACAAAATATTCTATAAGCATCTGGGAGAAGTCTCACACTCACTACCACTTGTTCTCATGGGGGACTTTAATTTACGAGATGTCTGCTGGAAAAACAATACAGCAGAAAGGAAACAGTTTAGGATGTTCCTGGAGCATGTTGAGGATAACTGCCTGACAGTTTCCAAACTAAATGATTCCATGATTCAATACAGAGCTTTCGGAGTAAGTGTTAGAGCTATGTGGAAAAGCGTTAGAAATTGTGAGAAAGAAAAATGGAAAGATCAGTGGCATTTTCTTTTCTCATAGATTCTAGGCTTTTTATCCTCTATGTTCAGATCAGAGAAAGAATATTTTGTATTTCTTTAGATGACTTTTGGGCATTTCACTCTGCAACAGTGTGTCTTACTCAGCAAAATACTCTAAAGTGTTACTACCATTACCTCATACTGGCTAATCGCTTAAATTTAAAAACTACTCAGAGATAAGCTGGAGATGGAGATGAGGGTTTTGTTTTCCCTTTTTCATAACACGCCTAACACGAGACTATAGAAACCAAAAAGCCCTTCAGTCTCTGGCAGTAAGCTAATGCGTCTTTTTTGTCATGAAGACACTTGAAAACAGACATTTGAAGGCTGAAGATGTGTCAAGTATATTGAATTGTCTTATTGTGGTTGCATCATTATATTAGCATAAAAGAAAAAAAAAAAAAAAAAAAAAAGAAAAACGACACTGAAGATTAATGGGCATTCTCTTACTTGCTTTTTATACGTTAAATTAGAAAGAAACACATTTTCTGTACAAAAAGAAGAAAATATATAAAAAGCCTGTTAAATGCTTGGCACACTGAAACATCTTCATTTAGACCCAAAGTCAGTTGAAAATATTGGAAGTCTCTCATTGATTTTGGTGGGATTTGGATCAAAATTTACTTTTGAATAATACAGAGATAAAGAACCTGAAGTCAAAACGATTGCATTTCTTCTTTCTGTTTTAAGCTCTTACATGCCTGAACAAATAGAGTTTAAAAGGTATTCAACCTTGTATTAAACATCCTTAGAGATGAAAGAAGGCTTGGGACTAACTCTGTGTATGCAATAAACTGAACAAGGTAAAAGTATTTCTAAAACCTGTGAAATTAAGTTGTAGAATTGTCTTTATCTTGGTGTGAGATACGGACGCAGTATGAGGTGTATTATTAACAAAAGCAATGCAAACTTATTAAGGACATATTGTAGTCAGTGTCATGTAAATAACGAGCACATGAAAGACATTATTTACTATGATTTGGAAAGGAGCTTAGATACAGGACAGAAAGATTTAAATAGTTTCTACAAAAAAAAACCATTCCTGTCTTTTCAGAATTCACATAGACTTATTAATACTTTGGTTCCTTTTTTATTTTTTTGAAAGCTCCTTTTTGAAAACCTTCTTCTAGCAAATATGCTATATAAACATCCAGTTACCATGAAAATAATCTAATTAAAAACCTTTTCATAAATAATATTTGATATCTGTGAGTCAACTCTACTTCCAGAGGCACAGACACACGTTCTGACCTGCCACAGTCAGTCTTGCTTTTCTGACCTTGTTTTGCTTATCCCCATTCCTTTCCAGAAGTGCCACTGACAAATCAGTGCTGCTCAGTGTGTTCAGCTTTCTCACCATGTGTCCTTGCTCATGCTCACCCTGGTAAAGTGTGCATTAGACTGCAATTATTCCCATCTGCTACATAATTTATCTAGAGCATTTCTCAGACTGGGAAGGTAACAATCCTTTTATGTTGATATCTTCCTTACTTAAGCTTAATATCTGGAACCACTCTTCTTTTTATGAGAGGGAATTGAAAGCAACTTAGAAATTAATGTGAACATGCATTAGAGCAGGAGGAATGTCAGTTTTTGAGGTATAAGTATCAGGTGATATATGTCAATTATGCTAAGCATTTCCTTCGGGGGAAAAAAAAAAAAAAAAAGCCGTATCAGTAGTGAAGTAGTCTATGCAGAAAAACTGTTTGTTTGGTGTTGCTGGGTTAAGTTTTTATATGTGCGTCCACATGGCAATGATCTTGTTAATTTCTGCTGAAAAGTTGTAGAAGAGAAACATCCAGGTTTTGCAGAGATGTATTATAGCAGTAAGTAGACTTTTGAAGGTAACTGCTGCTTTTTCTAATTTTCTGTCTTTTTATTTTTATTTCTTTTAATAGTTATGACATACAGTATGGACTGGAACTTTCACTTTGACCCCCTTTGTTGTACTATCTAATCCCTGGCCATAGACTCCCTAGCTTAAGTGTACATTGGGAAATAATAAGCATTTTCAGGGTGAGATTTCATCTGATGTACTTCTGAGTACAATATCAGAATGCATCTGCAGTCCATCTACTGTTGAACTCAGAAACACATGCAATCTACACAGTCATGTGTTCCTCTGTCCTTAAAGAGATACTTGATGGGGATACCATGCCTTGGTTCTAAGCCTAGAGCGGGACATGCACACAATAATTCCAGGGACCAAGTAGGCATGCAAGTCCCTCACTACTTCTAGAAGCCACCATTTTCTTTATTATGTCCCTCATGTTTTGCAAAATACCATTCAAATTCACTAATCCATAAATAAGAAACCAGTCTTTATGTCTTCTATTTTGGATCACACTGAAGCCTCGGGAAAACAGTAAGATGTCACTAATAGAGTTTTCTTGTTACCAGTTCAGATTGGCTTCTTCAGCAGCACTTAAGCATCTGAATGCACATCCATTAGTCACCTTGAATTCATGTTAGAGTTGTGTTCTCCATTAACCCACAAAGCCTTCTCTTCTTTCCTCTGAACAAATGTTATTAGACAGAGTTGCAGGAGACGTACCTCAAGTACACCGTCCATAGTAACAGAGCCTGCACTCCTAACAGTTCTTGTGTTTGCAGTGGCAATATGTCATGGGGAAAACACAAATCACAAATCTCTTATAAAATCAATTGCACACTTGCCTGAGAAGAATACAAGAAGAAATTCTATCTATGAGAAAGCATGAGGGGCACTGTGCCAAAAGTCTTTCAGATGCTTTCAGAAGGTAAATTACTTGAGAAAAGGTGGGAGATTTTCATGAAGCTATAGCCACCAGTGTAATTTAGGAAAAAGACATTCACAAAGTGATTGCACAAGACATTCTAACTATTGGTGGGTATTACTAGCATTATGTGATTAATGAACCAAAAAAATTACATGATTCTTCCATTGACAGTGCAGTGAACACATCCTAGAATATTCTCAAAGAACTTGGTAATGTTTTTAGGCCAGTTTACATATGCCAGATACATATATAACAACCTTGGTCACCCATTCATATCTAGATATTGGAAGTGGTGGGCTGCAGGGACAGCCTCTGCGAGGAGAGTCCAGTGCTGCCGCTACTGGACACAGACGGCTCCAGTGAGCTTCAACCAACCCACCGCAGGGCACAGTTGAGCCCCTCAGACAAGGTGGTGGTGCCTCGGGGAAAACATATTTAAGAAAGGTCAGAGAATGCTTGGAGGAGGAGGAGACAGAAGAGTTAAGAGTGAAGATGAGCATGGGAAGAAAGGGAGGTGAGAGTGAAGGTAGTTTTTATTCTGTCTTTGTTTCTCACTGTCCTACAGAATTATTAAGCAATAAATTAAATTAATCTTCCCCAAGTAAAGTCTGTTTTGCCTACAATGGTAATTGGTATTCAGTTTTCCTGTCCTTATCTCAACCCACGCACTTTTTCATCTCATTTTCTTGCCCTGTCCTGTTGAGGAGGGAGAGTGAGAGAATGGCTGGGTGGGCATCTGGCAGCCAGTCAGGGTCAACCCATGGCATGTTCTCACTAGAGTGGAAGGAAAATGCATAAAACAAGTTTATTCTTTGGAGCAAAGTGTATGAGACATAAAATCTAGCAAATAAAATAAATGTGGGAATGAATCACTACCAATATCCTCTATTTACAGATATTTTTAAAGACTAAACCATAATAGAAGGTGTCATTTCCTCTGCAAGTGATAATGGACTAACGCACATGTTATTTATTTTGCATGTTTGTAAGTATTTTCTCCTCTTCCCATTTATAAAATATTGCAGTAGTTCTGTTTCCTCCATTTTTTTTTCCTACTGCAATATCACTTTTCTGTTTCCTCACATCACTCCTTCTACTTAATAAGGATTATTATCATATATGAATATAAAACATATATGTATAACTAAAGCCCAAAACATTATGAGTAGAAGAGACAGCAATTCTGTATTTCTTTCTCAGTGCTGGATAGGTAGCAGATATGAAAACACCGCTATTCATGTCAATACACTAGCAATGAAAGGCTTGCAAAGACATCAGAGTAGTGATATCCAAGAAGGCACTTCAGTCTCAAAAAAGACACCAAAAGAACCATACAAAGATTAAAGACATTTTGAATATAAACAAGTTTATTATTGAAGTATCAATTATTGCATACATCAAAACAACTAAATAAGGGTTACAGTACAAATGGTAACATCAAAGCAAAAGATAACTCTCATTTTGGTTGCATACTAGTGTGAAAACACATTTTAATGGAGTCTGTTTATCAGTTTCTGGGGTTTATTCTATGAAGCTGTTCTATCCCACACTGCAATAGCTACTGTGTGTCACAAACATTTATGTGATGTCTTACTCAAGATGGAGAGAAAAGGTATGTGCAGAACCACGTGCCTCTGTTAAACAACTCATTGCTTGTTGCTATAAGATAACAATTGTAATTTAATGCATACATATGTAAAAAGTACATATATGAACATGTGTGTGTATATTTGCATATGTGCATTTGTGTGTCCATGCACAAATTTTAATAAAAAAAAAAAAAAATATTCTTACTTTGAAGACAAGTATGAAGACAGGGTGCTCACTTCAAAAAATGTACAATCTGCAAACCAGATTGGAAATCCCTTTAACAGTGTGAGTACCATGCACATAACCTGTCCCTTCAATCTCAACAGAAATGCTTGTATGTGTAACCATACTCCAAGTGAGTCAAGACTTGGCTGCATTGCATTAAATATGCACTTGTCATGTTCTCTGTGTTACGATTTATAGGAGAGGGATTTTTTCTTAGTCTCTGACAAGAAAAAATAACATTAAATTTAAAAGATAAATTATATTGCCAGTACAGGTCAAGCTGAAAAACTTTTTAATCTCAGTCAACTTGTTAAGTACTTTTCATGTATGATATCAGCACATAGACTACCAGAGGCAATTTTCTGTACCTATACTGCCTTTCTTCCTTCTTATATTCAGATTAGATTCTATATAATGTGATTAGATTGTGTGATGTGGAAAAAAATACCTTCAACTAAAATAAAATAAAATTGGTATAGATCAACCAACTGGGATCTGGTAATCAATCAAAAGATAAAAAGGAATGAAGATTAACATTTGTTAACATGCATATGTTATCAATTTCTTGGATTTTCTTTCTCCCTTCTCCCATTGTGGTTGCACATAAGTACTCCCTAGACTTTACCAAAGTTTACAAGTTCACTGATTTTCTTTTCTAAGACAGACATCTCTTTCACTGATCATGCTATTTATTTCTGTGCCTGTTCTAATGTGAATTCATGTCCTTAAACGACAAAATGGTACCATATGCAATGACATCTGTGCTAAAGACATCCATATTTTAGAGGGTAAAGTGAGTTGATGCAAATTCACATTTATCACTATTCTGGTACTATCTTTAGTTGATAAAATTTGTGGAAGGTAGATGTTTGTTGACTGATAGCTCCGTGTATTTATTTTTTTACTACACCATTGCAGAGATTATCTTTCTTATTCACTTTATTTTTGAGTATTAAGATTTTTGAGCTTTTCTTTCTCCTCAGTTGTGAGAGCATTTCCATATCTTTACTTTTCTTTCCAGTATCTATCTCGTCTTAATCCCCCTCATAAAAATCCTCATAAGAGTGCCCATGAGCGTCTGTTCTGTTTGCATTGTTGAATTCATAGTCTCTAGAAAATATTGAGATAAAAGAGGATAAATCTGTCAGAAAAGAGCCAAACAATTATTAAATCTAGTTAATGAAGTGATATCAAAGGGAAACAAACAGAAAGAATGACCATTATATGGGCATTACACTAAGTTAGTGTAATGGAATCTGGAATCTGAAGTCGGACTTCTTAAATTCACTGATTCTAATTCTGTCTAAATTACTGTGTTTTGAGCAACTCACAAGACAGCTGAGTGCTAATATTTATAAAACCAAGACAATACTTTACATACACCTATGTGGTAGTGATATCATGCTTTAACTAAGTATTTAATCTATTTCAAATGCTTTGAGAGTCTACATGAAAATTTCTTTATTTATGGAAGTTTTGGATCCTCATTTATTTACTCTAGATTTGTGATGTTTTCTGTAATTTTGAGTTTAGGATTTCCTATTAAAAAATATTATGAGACTTTATAATTTTATGCTGTGCAAGTATTTGTAAATATCTTAAGGTGAGGATTCAAAAGTCATACATAAGTATCCAGCACTTAGAGAAGGAAAAGATTTAAATATGATTTGGGAATAGCGTATATGTTATTGTTCGTCTTTTGATAAGCAGATTGCCTTCACAAAGTGGGAGAAAGCTCAGTTTTAAGGATTTACTATATTTTCTCACAAGCTGAGATTTTAATAATGAATAGTATTTACCTTTTTATTACTTTGAAGCAGCTGTGATACCCAGTAACTGTCTGAAAACATTAGTTCACAATAAAAAGGAACCCCAAATTATATTAAGATATGATAAACATGCAGCTATAATTGAACATCTTGAAAATAGTTTGCAAAAGGAATCGACCTTGTTCCTGATGCTATCCTTATAGCGTTGCTTTTATTGTTTTCAAAATAAAATCTGTTTCTTACATTGTAGTATACCACTTGCATTTAGTTTTTACAACTATAAGAAGGCTATAGTAACAGTTATTAAAATAGCTAACAAATATAAAAAAAAAAAAAGATATTGCATACTTCACTATGGTGGTACTTCAATGCTGCTCTATTTGGAAAACAAAAGACACTATTAATGTCTATAATAATATTATATTGTTTTAAATTACTTTCAATGCAAAAGTGATTTGCATTAAACATGCTTTTAAATAACAAGATCAGTATAACAAAAGCAAACAGAGCAAGAAAGGTCTAAAACATTGTGGTGTTATTTAACGCCAAAAAAGAGCTGAGAACAATGAATATTTATAAGTTTTCCGGTGTATTTTTTCTACTGATAAATAATTAAATGCTTTCCATATAATATATTTCCTTGTGAAAAACAACAACAATAAAACCAAACCCAAATCCCCACAACAACTAAAGAAAGCAAAATAACTTTGGCTGTGATCATTTCACATATGTTTGAGGTCTAAAGACCATTTCCCCCCTTTTCTGTAAAATTTTGCTAGACAGAAATTCTATCAGAAAAAAATTTCTATCAGAAATTTTTCTGATAATATTCTCCCTGTCTCACCTGTTCCTCAGTAACACCTAACTTTCCTGCCTAAGTTTAAAGTGCCTAATTACAGGACCTATATTAAAAGAAAACAAACAAACAAACAAAAAAACAAAACAAAACAAAAAAAACCACACAAAACAAAAACAAACAAACAAACAAACAAATAAACAAAAAAACAAACAAACAAAAAAAAAATCCAATCATTCTAGCCTTCTAGTGCAATCAGTGGTGAGAGATAATAACCTTCAGAAGCTTTGGCAGTATAAAATCTGAATTACGTTCTGAAGATATTAAACCTTCTGTATTGACTGCTAAGAAACCTAACATGATAATATTCCTAAAGTACTTGCTGTACATAAGCATATAAAGTTAGATGGGATTAGTCTAGACCTGCATTGCCAGTGAAGTCACCACTCCAGTCTATTCCATTGTTTTTTTCAAATTAGTTTAATATCAGTAACATTTAATAAAATTTGCTAGCTCTGGAAGCTAGCAAATTGGGAGGATCAGGCCTCTTTTATGGACTGTTATTGCACAAACCATAACATCCATGCCAGAGTAACCATCTTTTTCAATGTTCTTTTTGGAAAAAAATAAATCAGAACACAAACCACGTTTGTTTATGCTACCGTATATTCATAAATAAGATTAATTATTCCCAGCTCTCAGTCCCAAAATGCCAGATTTCATATACTGTATTTTAATCACATTTCATGAAATAAATTCCAGCAATTTGCATTTTTTATTTCCAAGAGCGCTTTTTCCTGACTATTGTACAGTGATAATCATTCCCACCACATTGGTAGGGAACTTTGCAATATTTAAAGAGCCAAAGCATCTTTACTCATCATGCTAAGCATCAGCTCTTGCCTTATTAAGTCTGCTTTTTAGGTGGCTGTAAACCATCTGTAGTGGGATAGAACTGGAAAGGAAATATAATCACGTGTAAGATGTCCGTCCAGCAATCAACTCCGTATGCACACGCCTTCAAAGAGTTACATCAAAGTAAATGGATCATCATTTTTTGCTTTAACTGAAGTACCTTCTTCAGTATGCTCACGGTTAAGTACACTTTTACTAAGCTCATCTGCTGGATCAAGGCCAGATAACATTTAAGGGATCAAGTTTATAATGATTCTATAGAATATAACAAAAAAGCTAAAAATCCTGTCTAGTCTATGCTTTGCTGCATGAAGGCAAATGAAGGGGAGAGAATGGTAAAGGGCATCAAAACTGCAGCAAGTCTTCCTTCTTTGGAACAAGCTAAAAAAGTCTTCTTTTTAAAAGAGCTTTAAAAGGTCTTCTATTTCCTGCCGATAGGGGTTAAAATGTCAAGTTCAGAAATGATTTCCTGAGCCGCCTCTGGTTTTGGGATTGGCCAATGAATTTACACTTGTATCATAATCAGAAATGTGAACCTTCTTATTACCTATCAAGTGTGATTACAGGAATGTTACAATGGTAAGTATCTGCATAAACACCTTATCAGACTGTAAGCTGTAAGCCTTCATTTTATGTGGTCATGTACAAAGCAGCTTAACTGATTCCTCCTCCTTGTTGTCATTGTTTTCTAACACAGATAGCTCTGAGAAAGATTTCTGACTTTAACAGTAAAAGTAATTGGTGAGCAGACAAGGAGGAGAAAAAGACAAAGTCTAATTCTGTGGGGGAAAAATATAATTTTGTCTGAAGTCAAGCTTTTAAAGAAATTGGCTGTGTCAAGATTTTTAGTAAATGACGAGCTCAAAACCAAAAAGGAAAGGTGTAAAGAAAAAAAAAATTTCATCCACAGTGGCACATTTGGGAGATCACTGGCTATTATACAGCTCACGTGTTTGGACTGAGGAGCTTAAATAGCACTGTGTTTCAGTGTTTGCTTTTCGACATTTTTTTACAAGTACAGCAAATAGCAAAAGGATGAACTTCTTCCTCTGTTGAACCTTGCCAATTCCATTAACATCAATAGTGTTCTTTTGAAATTATTGATACAATCTGGACTCAGGCACCTAAAGTGAGACAGGTGGACCCACGATATAAATCAGTTAAAGAGTATTTAGAAAAAATGGAGACATGAAAACCTCAGCTCCATTACCCATACAGAAATGCAGTTTTTAAAAAACTGCCACTTACTACAACTATGCATGTAGGTCTGCAGTTTGTAAATTAGTGTAAAACGGTTGAAATGTCTATGCTTTCATGGAATTACTTTTAGTTAAAGCCATTATGTGATTGAATCAACTCAAACTTTCATTTAAAAAAGGGAAAAAAATATTTGCTTTGATTAAATTTGCTTGACTTCAACCTGGGGATAATTTTTTAGAAATTACAACTTCTGTAACATATTGTGTAAGGATTTCAACTAGTTTAGCTAGGCCAACAGCTGAAATTAAGGCTATTTCTGTGTATAAATAAGAAAATTCACTTATGCACTACATATTTTTTTTTTTTTAAAACAAGTTATACTCCAAAACCTAAAATCCATCCATAATTACATACCAGTACTCACAAACACCTCTTGTTTCTATCTTTTTTTTTTTTTTTCACTTAAAGGAATATACACTGTACATTGAAAAGTAATAAAGAATCACAAACAATAAACAAAAGAGCTCATTTAAAAACATCTTTCAACCTGGGTTCCCCTTGAATTTTTCTTATTATTTTTATGCCAGCCCAGCAATCAAACATCATGCTTTATAAATGTGATCTGCTGAAAGAACAGGAAATTATTCCAGCCTAGTCTTATAAACAATAATGTAGAAACTTATACCTGTTCTGTAGTTTATAAGAAAGATTTTCAAAAATAAACAACTGGCCTTCATACTCTGTATAAGCATGAGCTTTTTCCTGTACTTCAACAGAAATGTAAAAATGGTTAAATGCTAATTCATAATAAATAACTCTCTTCTTTTATATACCTTGCTTTGTGTTCTTATTTAATAGTCCTATTCGTACATAAAGAACTTAGTAAAGGTCAGGTCCCTATCATTTTTGGTTTCTGTGCATACAGGTATGAAGAAATAGTTTCTTCCTAAGAAGTTTTTATTATAAGTGTACACAGAGTAAATATGTGCTTCCATACAGAATGACTTGCACTGTGCAGTAAGAAAACATCAACAAAACAAAACAGAAGTCTCAGTGCGCATCTTCCTCTCATTAACAAATGCCATGATATTCAGAACAATACAGCTGCAACCTCTGCATTGAAGCTAAGATCAAATCTAAATGAGAACAGAGAAAGCACAGGCACCATAAGGCACACCCTCAGATGATGTAAACTGTAATTTCTTTGCTGAAGTAACTGAAGTATGACATTTTCCACTAGCTGAGGGTCTGCACCCAGTATTTTGCAGCTTCTTAAACAGGAAGGCAAACATTGATCACACTGGGAACAGCTCTAATTGAATGTTTCACTACTGTTGAATGTATCGCCAGTACACGAAGTAAAACAACATTGAAGGGCCAAATACTTTCCCCTTTCTTTTCATTAGGAACAGTAGATACATTACAGCAGATGCATAGAAATACTTTGATGGACTCTGTATAAGGTGGCCAAACCCAATGATAAAAATTAAGGGAGCTTTACCCTTTGCTTAGCAGCATTTTTTAGTATGTGCTTAGCTCCAAGCATGTGCATTTCACTGAAATGAAAAGAACACTCTTGTATTTAAAGGTAGGGAGCATTGTTAGATATTATGCTAAATGGATCTTATATAAGGATTGCAAAGCTGCTGATTAAGGTTTAGATGCAACACAGTTTTTCTCAGGCAGTATTAACGAGTTAGTTAAATTTCCCTGGTACCATAGAGCGCAAGTGCTCATTTTGTGTATAACTTGCACACAGGTAGAAAGCCAAAGCAAAAAGGATAAACTGCAATTCATAACGACTGAGAAAAGAGACTCTAAGTATCCATTTGGAGGGCAAAGTCGGGTGTCTTTATTAGCTTTACAATTTCATTAAGTGTGTTCACCACATATAATTTTCCTTCATTCCTAATTGCAATTTTCCTTCATTGTTAATAAGCATCATAATGTACAAACCACACATTTAGCATATAGAGTTTTATAAATTATTATTAATTAGTCCTAAATTCTACTGAGACCAATAATAAAAATCTCCTTTAGGCATTCTTCTTTTTCTTTGTCTAAAGTGTACTTCTTTAGCCAGAATCATATGCAATGGTATGGTTCAAAGAAACGTATTTACAAAAGACCCAGATATTTTCAGGTCAGATCGTAAAGCTAGTCTTTTACTATTTTTTTTTTTTTTCATCCGGTGTCCTTGATTAACATTCTACCAGGTAGTATTCATTAATATCTTTTATCAAAATTTTTCAGTCTCAAGTGTTTCTTTGCATTCCAGCAACAATTAAATGATGTTGGGATTATTGTGTGTGTAGATGTAAAAGTAGACATAGATGTATGCATATACATATTTCTTTTCTTCAACCCTTGTTACTCTTGAAATTTAATGTGATTTCTTTTCAGGATGAGTAAGAGAGGAGGGAAAAATCAATAACTTACTTATTTGAAAAGAAATGCTTATATACGTATATTACAAGGAGTGATTTACTAGTGTGTTGATATGGTCTCTGCTCAGGGATGACCAACCTCTGCAGCTGCAGAGGACAAATTTCACCCCACAACTCTGAAATGTTCTGTTTATTGCAATGGGTACCTGTCACCGCTCCACAGAAGCAAATATATATCATCCTTACAGAGACAGATGTTGGCACAATTTTTGAAAATGGGCTTTCCTGAAACTATTTGAATAACCATGCAAAAAAAACACTAGAGGGAAGACAGTTTACATTTAGCTCAGTGTTAGCAATCATCATACAGTAATGGTCCAAATAACTGGTCCCAGGCTGCCTTGTCTCTGGACTTGGCCCTAAAAAAAACAAGCTGGAATGGCCAACCTTCTTAACAAATGAAATAGTTGGGTATAAGTCCCCTGCCATTTCCTGGATGTTTCAGATGATAAACTTTACCTGAATTCCCACTACTATATCTCAGAGGATGTGATTTTTGCTAGTAGAGGAACATCTTGCTTAATTTCTTTCATTGAATTATTCCTTGATAATGCTCTTTCAGAGACCACTGAAGTCCCAGAGTCCACAGGGCACAATCTGTGCAGGTATGAGTGACAGCTATAAAATCAGCTCCCAGTTTACAAGAATACTTCTCTTTCCCAGAACTAGCTTTCTTCTTGCGTTACCATGACATTCAGGATCACTTGAACTGAAAGCTGCTTCCCACTTGAAACAAGATGTCCTTCATGAGGGATCTTACTTCTCATTTCACTACAGCCAGTATTCGGTGACCTTAAAGACTTGCTGCAAAGCCCATCTGTTTGTTGAAGCTCTCCCTTTAAAAAAAGTATTTTGATTGGCAGGACTGTCTGGGAAGCTGATTAAAGTTACCTATGAGAAAAGTTAGGACCTCTTGTTTCAGTGGGAAAGATATTGCAGTGGATAAAAAATGAAAAGAGAGGATGATTTATAGACTTTTTTAAACCTCCTTCATTCCTTTTTTATTTTAAATTGTTTTACAGACTTTTACTGTATATATGGAGCCTGGAATAGGCTTTGTGAACAAATCTGAATTAGAAAACACCAACATTTTAAGAGTTTTACAATGTCCACCTCAAGAGGTCTTTGTCTTTTTTGTCTTTTGTCTCTTTGTCTTAATCCAGAGGTCTTATTATCCATTAATACTCCAAATAAAAATCCTTCAACTCCGGAATTTTGAGTTAATACAATTTGACCCTGCAGGTCCTCATTGTGCTTCATCAAAAATTTCATCCCTATAGCAAACAAAGTATCCTGATAGTCTCTTTACAAAGAGCAAAACTCTAAGCCGCGTTTTCATGGTATGAGATAATAGAAAGTGTATTTTTCAGTTTTGTGGAAAAAGATTTCCCAAATCACATTTACAGCTTCCTATGATATATTAATTCTTTTCTTTCTTGGTATTCTTGAATCCCTGGATAGTTTTACAGTCTTAAGGAAAAGACAGTCTCCTTGCATTTATTCTCAAGTATCAGTGAGCCATGTGAGAGTCCGTTTGGAAAGCTTTGTTCATCACAAGTGCTATTTTAATCTTCTATTACCATTTTTGGGGAGGACAGCAGTTTTAATTTCACATCTACTTCTTTCTTATTGTTGCTTTCAATTCCAGGGTCAGCCAAGAAGGGTCTCCCTGAAACAAATGTGTAATTCAATATTTCTCTGTAGTTTTGTACATTCAGGCAAGAACATACCAACTTAACCTAGAAATTGTATGCGAAAGGGAAATTAATAAGCCAGTTTTAACAAGCTAAGAGTATCTTAAATATTTAGAGCCATGTCAAATTTGTCCAAAAACTCAGTAAGTTTATATCATCACTTCGCAGATTTATTTTGCAACACTTAGACCGATACTAATCATTCCCAGTTCTCTATCCATTGTACCTGTAAAACATGTAAAAAATATGTTTGTGAGACCCTTTCTAATACCTGCTCATCTGTGTCTGTAGGTATTGTTTCCATTATTTTGTGCTATTGAATTCAGAGAATCAAGTTAAAATCTGTAGCAGTAGTACACAGAGAATATGCATCTAAAACTAAAAGTCACTAGGTGTATATGTGGCTCATCCAGGTGGGATAAATAGAAGCCGAATTCAAGGATTCATCCATCTGTCTAAAAATGAAAATGGTTCCTATTTCTTTCTTTCTCTCTCTTTTTTTTTTTTTAATCTTTTTTTTTTTTTCTTTTTTTTTTTTTTTTTTATTTTTTTTTTTTTTTTTTTTTTTTTTCCCTCCATGGTATCCTACTATAAATTCAATCAGACATTAAACTTCAACTGGTGAGAAACCACTGGCACATGGATCAACCCTCCTCTCTTTGAAGACAGAAGTAAGATTTCTGTTGATTTTAGTGAGAGGAAGATCAATCATTAAAAGTTGTGTGATCCTCCCTTCAAAGTTTCATAAAATGTTACTTGGCTATTCCAGGTTTCATAACCTAGATGGTTATGGATATAACCAAGATATTATTTTGTTGCTATATCATGATACTCATTTAAATTCTTCCAGGGCTTTAGCTGTGTGAGGCTTACTCTAAGTTTAGTCTAAGCTTACTCCTAATCATTACCACTGTGGGTGGTAATGATACCTTGTAACTATAGAACAGAAAAATAACTGAGTAACTGTGAATCAAGGGAACATCTTCAGCTATTGAAATTATTGTGGCTATGCTGAAAATCAAGAGAGAGACAGCCTCGTACACCAAATGAGAATGTGTTTCCTTTGTAACCTATTTTTAGTTTCATTATGAAGTTTTTGTGTCATCTGTGATCTGCCATTTACTGTGCCCCATATCCCATAGTGAACAGTATGTATTTCACATAAATACTGTGAAACTTAATTAATTTTTGTAAGCTCATCTGAGAGTGAAAAGTGCAGACTGTTATTCTTCATTACTCCATGAAGTATCTTCATCTCATTTCCCAATAATGTCATATGTCTGCCTAATAGCCTGCTCTATAGTGAAAGTATGAATGTAAATCTTTACAGCTGTAATACTTCTCAAAAGCTGTTTTCCAACGGAAAACATTTTAAACCCAAAAGCAAGAAATTATTCATCAGTGTAAAGGAGTAACCTGAGATTTGGAAGTTGCCACCTATTTCATCAGCAGACAGTTCCAGATTCAGAAAAACGTAAAGTAGTTGATGATGACGTAGTCTAGAGAAATCTTGTTAAGAAGAAAAAAGAAAAAGAAGATATAAACAACAATGCAGAAAATACATCTAATTACCTATGCATTTGCTGGTGTTTGTTCCCTCCTTCCCTTGTGGTAAAAGACTTTTAATGTCTTGTGCAAATTCAGGGTATTTTGTCTTTGGGCACTATTGCAGTGAATACTTCACTATTTGAATGAAAATAATAACCTATGAAAGATCTCTCAAATTAGCACTTTATAGCAAAGCCCCGTATTCTGAGGAGGAGATGAAAAAAGACAACTAACCATATAGGGGCTGTCCCGCCATTTCTATGTAGTTGTGGTACTGACTTTCTTTATGTGATGGTTTAAAATGTATTTGTTCTAAGACTGCACTGATAAATAATTATTTATCTCGTTCCTGGTCTGTCAACATTTTAGATATCATAATTTGATAAGTTCTCCTCAATTCCCTCCCATCTTTTGCTAGTTTGCTTTCCCCTTTTTCAATGATGCAGAGTATTCTGCATTTTTTACACAATTCCCATAATTGGACTCATACAACACTTCTCTGAAACTATAGTGCTTATTTTTGTACTGGCTCTAGGAACAGAGTCCCAGGAGTGGGATAGAATGATCTTTGCTCCACCCTCTGCATATCCATACAGTAGGAAAATGACATAGTAAAAGTACTTGCAATTTCCTTACTGCCTTGTGGCACATAACATCAGACCACTTTTGGAAGAAACACATCTGATATTTATTCATTTGATATTTACTACGTGGACTTTGTGAGATCTAAGAAAGAAGATTTAACCTGTTGGCCAGAGTCATAGGCACGATATTAGTAATGCTTGTGCCTGAGGAAAAGACAAAGCAGTTTAGAGATTCTTCTTCAAACAGGCCTCACTGTTCAAACAAAGGCTATGCATATTCTTCTGTAGCACAGACATTCCTTTATTCCTGAACAGAATATTTTTGCTATATAAACTATAATTACATGTGAGATACAATTTTCCCTTTAGTGTTCTATTTTACATCTTCAGTTTTCTGAAGGCTTTGAATTTCACACTAACATTTGCTAGGTATGGTATATCTTTGCATCTAAATTATTTTTGGAGAGTGTGAGTCAAAATTATTGCCCTTACTATTTTCCCATTCTAATAAGGGTAGAAGAGAATTAGGGAGAGTGTTAGAAGTACACTTTATTGTACTTAGAAGAAAATGCATAGAATACAAAAACAGGGTGAGAAAGAGAAGTAGAATGTTATTCGGAAGGGCACCTCCTTAAGAAGCAGTACTTTGAGCAGAAAATAAAAACATAAAAACAAATAAACAAAGCCCTGCCTCCCCCTCCCCCCAAAAAAAAAGCGACATAGACCTCAGTATACTTTATATGAAATTCTTTAATACTGAAGAAATACTTTTTTCCAGTATACTTCCACTTAAATTAAAATTTAAATTTAAATAGCCTCTTGAGAAAGGACATATTCTGAAAGTCCACTGTTCATCTAGTCCCACAATATAGTATTCAAACAAAAGAATATTAATAGGAAAAGCTGAATTAACTTTTCTTCAGGCTACTTGCAGTACAAAAAAACGAAGAAAGATCTTAGAATCACAGAACAGTCCATATTGGAAGAGACCTGGAAAGATCGACTATATGGTCCAAACTCTCTTGGAAGAAGGAGCTTACTGTATCATATGCCAAAAGCTTATTGTATTATATGCAAAAAAAGAGTGCTCTTTGAAACCTTTGGAGAATCTTCAACCAAAGGATATTATAAGAAGGATGCACTGAGAGAATCTCCTATAGTCCAATAGAGATTTTCCTGCTTTTTCATGTCTCACAGTACAGTTTGGCTCAGTCATCTACTGAGGTTCTTCTAAAGATACACAGCTTGGATGGACAATTTATATGCATCACTCTCACATTTGCAAACATGAATATATTCATGTTTCAATTCAGCTGCTTACACAGTAGCCTCTTACACCATTTCAGAGGTCCTGCTGTATCTGAGTCAGCCACCTGGGACTCAAGTGACTCAAGTGCATCAGGAATCTCCTGAAACAGGAAGTGGGGGACAGGCAGGATGGAATCTTTGAAACATGAAGATCTTTATTGACATGTTGCTGTTTTCTTCTTTTTCACCCAAATAGAAAAAAAAAAAAAAAAAAAAGAAAAAGAAAAAAAAAAAAAAAAAAAAAAAAAAAAAAAAAAAAAAAAAGAAAAAAAACCCCAACCCCCCCCCCCCCCCCAGTCTGGGAAAATCTGAGAAACTAATAATGCTAATAAAATATAGGCTCACTCTTGTGAGCCATGAGAGATAGGTAGTCTAGCTGCCATATGTAAATAGCAATGTAAGCCTCAAAGTTAGTACTTTGGTCTATATGTGCTTTGGTTTATGTGTGCTATATTAGTTTACAATGCTTTGTTTGCTGTTTTATTTTAAAAAATATTCTTCCTCACCTTCTGGCTTCTCATGATCAAACTGAGCTTCATTAGTTAAAAGGTGAAATAAAAATTATTTCACAAACACCATTGTTTTCTGTGGACTGGGACAGTTCTACATTCTGACCATTTGGAAAAAGGCATTAGCTGTTTTAAATCAAATGCAGTGTACAAGTTGTGTGGTAATTCCCTTCAAATTAGTCCAAATGGCCATTGGACATATATATGCAATATTTTGAGCATGCTACTGTGCCTTTCACATTACTTTTCTCATTATTGCTGTTATAGTTAATTCTTAGATACACTGACAGGTTTTAAATTTGACAAAAATACTTTGAAAAAGTTGAAGTGCCATAAAACCAACTATTACAATAATATAATACATAAACAGAAAAACAAGATTATAAAAGTGAAATAACTGCACTAAAAGTCTCTAAAGCTTACAAACTACTACTGAATAGCTCAAATCTGCTTTAAAAAAATATCCCAGGTAAGAATCCAATAACAAAATGGATACATAATACCTAAGTAGTACAAAGTAACTTTGAAATATTTATTCCTACTGCCTAACAGGAATTCTTAATGGTAATAATACTAGCTTTTATATCTTTATGTAAATTCTTTTAAAACTAGCAAAGGAGATAAGTACATCTGTTAGGTTTTTTGACCTAAATTTTCCAAATTCTAATTTACATATAATGGAATTACATATTATAAATTTCTTCCAGTTCTTTGGCTGGCCTAACATCATTACAATCAAGACATTTTTGAAAATCCAGACAGTTTGGAATCTGCCTTGCCATTATAAATATTGAGTTTGATGAAACAGTAGGTGCATAAGTAATTTTACTTTTATCTTCATTGTAATTTTCTTAGTCTAATAAGTAGATGTTAGGCATAGACCTCTTTAGGCTACTTTTAATCTCTTATTTAGTTTAATGAAACTGTATTTTTTACTACACTAGTAAACAGATAGGAAACCTTCAGATACCTTCATTCTCTTCTCTTTTAAAAAACATACAAACTCCAGGGCATGTTATCATCCGGCTACTTAATGAACTTCTGCTACGTTGCAGTAACTTCTTTTACATCAGACCTTGAAATGGTCATTCACGCTTTTGTTATTTCAAGATTAGATTATTGCAATTCCCTACTGGCTGCTTGCCCAATAGGATGCTGCATAAACTCCAGGTGGTTCAGAAAGTATTTGCCAGGTTTCTCTTCTGAAAGGGACAATCCAAACATATTTCACCTTTTTTGAAATCTTTGCCCAGATTGCTGGTTAAACAACATATCCATTACCAAATAGCCTTTCTCATTTTGCAGCAGAAACAGGACTTCGGTCTGATGCACTTTATCAATATTTTATTTTAGGCCCATGTCTGTGGAACAAGATACAATAAGGAGAACAGTCAGGTTGTCCCAAGGTTATCTTATAAATTGCAGTGAGATCCTATGCAGTATCAGTTGCACTGTTTTTCCCACTTTAGGTAAATGATCCTGAGTTTTGGTATAGATTTTTATATAGAACTACTCATTTAAGTCAATGAAATGTCACAGGTTTTCACCAGCTGAGAATCTGGTCTTTGATTTCAATATCCTTTTTAATAGCTTTTTGTGTTTGATTGAACTAATTACAAAGTCAGAGGGCTTTGCTATTTTCTCTCAGGTTTATGTTCTAATGCACTCTTTGGACTGAGATTCTGCAACTGAATGGTTTGTGTTTGAGTTCATCACAGAACAAATTCTCACAGATAAAAATGAATTCAAAAGGGGAAAATATGTTGAGTTTTTCTTTTGAAGCTTACACTTCTTGACAGAGTTTGACATACTTTTCAGTTTTTTCAAATTGAGCCAAAACTCATTTCAGATATAAGGACATCTGGAAATATTAAATATGTTACTGAAATAGCATTAAAACATACAAAAAATTAAGACAGAGACACTTAGTAATTAACAAACTAATTACTTCCAATAAAGGTGAATTCTATTTTTAAAATGGGTGAAATGTGATTAAACTATTAGCCATATCTACCAAAATTAATAAACTACTAATTTCTTAAACTATGTCTTACAACAGTCACACATAGTGAAGAACTGGTTTTAATTCTGTTTTGGTTTCTTTTTTATGGGCAGGAGTGGATTAGCGGTAATTGTGAGGGAGAAACTAGTGTCCACTGGAACCCCTTAGTTTCAGGAGATGCTGCACAGACACAAGGCATTGTCACCTTGAGCATCAGTTTATAAGATTCTGCACTTTGAAGGCTGCAGATTTTTCCAGAGCCAATTTTTCAAAAGGACTGAACTTCCTAGAAGAGGTGACTGGTGTGATTTCCAGAAATACATAAAGATGTTAAGGGCAGCTTACAGAAAGGAGCTGAAAAGGTTGTCTACACTCCTGAAACCATCGATTCCAGGAAATGATCACTAACTCTAAGTCAAATGATTTGGAATGGCTCATGTTTGCATGGCTCTAGCATGGGGTCTTCTAGGGCAGGCAGGTTGCATTCACAGCCTTGCACATCACAGGTTTCCTCTTGGCCCAGCATGCAGATCCTATGGCTTCATTATTGCTATTTTTTTAATCTTTTCAGTGACTGCAATTTCAGTTGTAGTGATAGTAAGGACTTCATGTCCCCCAGAAGAGTGGCCACTATGGGACTGAGTGTACTGAAGGCATGGCCTGCCCCGCAGTGGGTGTGGAGTTGTGCAAGGGTAATTAAAATCACAAGGCATGACATCTCAGCTAGACAGCTGAGGAGTAGCTAGGAAATTGTGCATGTTTTGTACTGAATTTCTTCTAAGAAAGTGTACATTAAATATGTCATGCATCATATCAGACACCATTGTGTACCTACACTCATGGTCCCAGATGTTAATTTTTCACTTTCTACAATATCTAGATCATTCACAACAGGTTTTTTTTTTTTTTATTTTGTGGGTTTTTTTTGGTTTTTTGTTTGTTTGTTTGTTTCTCTCCCTCCCTCTCTCTTTCCCTCTCTCTCTCTCTCCCTCTCTCTCTCTCTCTCTCTTTTAAAATTAGGTTATTTATGAACTTATATTTATTTCTCAATTTTGGCACTTGAAGTAGGAGTAGTTGCCTAGCCTGTACGTCTGATCTTGATATTGCTTTAAATTTCTATGGCTCCCTAAAACTGTCCTTTTCTTTGTGATGGTCTGCTTTCCTCCAATTAGTCTGGGAACAAAGAATAAAATGGGCTCCCTGTGAGTGCTTCATTTTGTTTATGTTGTGATTAGCAAGGAAGTATTTTCAGAGAAGATTATACTTGTTTGTTCCAAAACAGATTTTTAAAGACAAAACCTCAGCGATAAATTAAAATGACACTCTTACACAGTTCATTGCACGCTATTACAATATCTTGCACTGCTGGTTTACAGAATCTCAGATTTTAAATACATATTCAAAAGGGGACAAAGTAGATTGTTGATTCTTGTCAACAAGGCAAGACATAAGAAAATATGCATAAGAAATGACACATATTGCTAATAGCATTCATTTCTTTAGGCAAATTACAAGAATCAGAGTTTTATTTACATCCCATGAAACTCCCATTCCATTTAATATCCCACAATAAATTACACTATGTTCTTCCATAGGATTATTATAGTGAATTTGTATTCGAGAAATGGGGAGGCTTTTCACTATTTCCTGCATACTGGCAATAGAGAATCTCTTATGTTATTCCCCGCTGGCAGGAAAGATGATTTTTTTTTTTTCCCTTTTTTTTTTTTTTTTTTTTTTTTTGGGGGGTTNTTTCTTTTTTCTGAGGAGGGTTCAGAGACAGATGATGCACTACTTTCTGTAAGTTTTTCTCAATAATTTAAACAAAAATGTATTTTATTGCTGAGGAAAGGGAAAAGCAGAATGTCTACTAAAGGCTAATAACTGTTACTTAATTAGGCAAAGAAAAATATTTAATTGAAGACATAAATTGAGAACAAAACATGGTATGGAAATGTTATGCTTACTAGAAACAGCAAAAGTGGTAAATGCAGTGTACTTTTTGAAATATTCTGTGTGTGCATGTCTGTATGCTACACGCTGCAACCAAAGAATGCTACAAATACGTAGCATTTTCTTCTAGCATTCTGTAATGTTGTGTCTCTCTCTCTGTATAAAATATATTATAGTATTTAATCAGATAATAGTGATAAAATTATTGAAGGATGACATCCAAAATGTGAGCCAGTATGCAGAATATTTCTGATTGAAATGATGACAGCGATATGTCACTAAAAGTACAAAAAGTAACAGATTTTATGTGCTTTCAGTTGTGGAAATATGGATTATCAAATAGCATAAATCCAGATATGTTATGCTGAAGGGACAGTTTGAGATTTTAATGGCTAAAGTGTAACAATTATCTTATGGAAGGGCTGTAGCTATGTAGTTGTTTAAATAGATGATTACCTGCAACATTTAAATTAAAATGTTATCTTAAAACATGTTTTTGTAAACTGAAATATATTTTCAGTTAATTTATTTTATGTGTGCTTCAAAAAATTAGGGTATTAGAGCAATGTAGTAGGAAACAGTAAATGAGACATTGTATTTGTCTTCTTGCTGCATTTACAAAGAAAACATTTTCCCTATATTCTGCATTACTTTGGGTTCTTCCTGAAATATATTCTCAAATCAAGTTCCTTTATAACATTGAATTCAGGAACAAGTAAGGCTTCAGGCCTTGTGGAAGAAAGCAGACCAGATGATCACAGTAGTCCTTTTAGCCTTCCAATGTCTTCATTTTCTGAAAAAAACAAAGACAATAAAAATAGCTTTCACCTCACCTGAAATCGGACAGAAGATAGCTAGCTATGTCTGAGCTAGACATCCTTGGTCCTTGTATAGCCAATGAAGAAAAAAAAAGGTGGGTTTTAAAACAATACATCTCACTTTGTTTAGAAATGGTTAATTCTCTACATTGACTCCAAAGAACTGTAGGGTCACTAATTCAAATGTAAGCGTACATGTTGTAGAGATTCACATTTACGTTTGCTCACTTTAATCTGTGTAAAACAATGAAGAAGTAATTAGCAATATTAGAATTAGAATTTCTGGAAAGTTCTTTTTCTTTCGTCTTATTAACTGTTTTCAGAGAAGCACACATTCGGGCATACACAGAAGGCTCTATTACAAATGTTTACTTACCTCTCAGCTCTTACTCCAGCTGTCTGAAATTGAGGAATTCATGCTTACAAAGGTAATAATTATTCAGTCTGACTTAAGAACTACAAATGTACATCTCAATATATATATAAACAAATTAAAGACTATAACTGTGCATATAATTGGGCTCAATTTTTCAAGTTATAGAAAATATTGGCACCATACCTTTGCCTGTACCATTATCTCATTTTCAGTCACAGAAAATGTACATAATGTTTGATTAGTTTTAACATTTTATCTTTTTTTTTTTTTTCTTAGGTCTACATCCTCAAAAGAATATTGTGTTGTTTGTTTTTACTTAAATCTTCATTTGTCTTCTTGCTCCATATGAGTTTAAAGGATTTTTTTTTTTTTTCAGGAAACCTGATTAAATTAATGAACACCAATTATTCTGTTACATGTATATTAAGGAACTGCCTTCCTCTTACAATACTACGAGTGAATAAAGTAGTCAGAGAACAATTTATTATCCATACATTTTATCATTGAATTGGTCAGTTTCGGAGAGCTGGGCAAAAATCCATGGAAATTATATATACACTATGCTGATGCAAGAGTCATTTTTACTTGCACATAGCACAACGCTCATAATTTTACCACATGGCACTCAATTGTTTGATGTTATTCCATTTTTTCACACTCTCTCATTTTATGGTAATTATAACATTAATTTTTACTACCTGACAAATCATTCAGGAAAAGACTATAGAAATGAATATCAGTAGTTCATAACAGTTTTGTCTCCTAAAACGTATGTTACCCTGATTCTTATAGTATAGTAATTTCAGCCTATAATTATCATTGTTGAGAATTACATGGGAATACTCATTAGACAGTCATTAAATTACAGTCAGCCATCTCACAAATATCATAAAGTATCTGCTGGATCAATATCAGAACTATTAGTTAAACAGAGAAGGAAATATTACTATGTTTCTCTATGAGAAACAATAAAGGTTCTTATAACATCAGAAAAACACTAATTTTTTTTTATCTTTAAATATCATAGTTTGGCAGGAAATGGAGAGAAACAAAAAGCCCAAGAACTTCCAAAACAGAAATAGAAGCAAAATATAGCATCCCAAATTTGTAGAACTATTTAAATGTATACTTCATGCATGCCTATTGAACGGTACTTGATAATATTAAGTCTTGTCATTTTTGCGATGTATCTCTTTGAAATGCAATGAATGACATAGATGTTATTTAAACATCATTTCACTGGTAAGAATAATAAGGTTCAAGTTGAAGCATATCTAAATCGTCAGTATGTACATATAGGTGTATGATTTTGTGAAAAGATATAGATAGAGATTTATAGTATCACACAACATATGAAAATGACTGCAGCTGTTCTCAGCTGGTATGAAGCAGCAGTGCGCATTTGAAGACAATCAACCTTTATCCCCAGTTTGGGTTCTGGCCAGTTATGCTCAATGTGTGTCACACCTCTCCCTCTCCCCCTCCCCCTCTCCACCGTCTCTCTCTGCCTAACCCCCTCCTGCCACCACTGGAGGGCAATCAGGAAAGTAGACATTTTTTGTTAAGGAAGTTTCGCTCATCCAGACAACATATAAACCAAAAAATCACTTTTTAAACACGTTTTTACATTAGATATCCAATACCATCCTTGTCTGCTCTTGTGTACAATTAAATACTCATGGGTCAGTCATAGAGGATAAATCTTCAACACACACATAACTGAGGGCCAATTGAGGANTTTTTTTTTTTTTTCATTAACAACTCAGAAAAAGAAAGCTATCTTGACTGTGAGGTGAAATGTTCTTCCTTGTGGAGAGGAGCTTCATTGTTCTGGAGCATTTTTGTCCCCAGGCGTTAGTGAATTAAAAGTGAATTTAAAGAAATTAATTCAGCTCTGGATTATTTACTATTTTCCATCTAACAATTAAATAATGTATAGGACTATAACTGAAATGATGCCAGGTGCTTGCCATCTTGCACTAGGAAACTTAATCCCATATTTACCTTTAATTGCTCTCTGCAACCTATTATTTTCAACATTCTAAACCAGGTCTTCTCTGCCCAAGGCAGCTAATTAGAGTATCTAGATACTGCATACACACAGAAGACTACTGAATAATACATGAAGATTGACTGAAGTCAATTTCTTTACATTTTTATCTTTTATTCATTAGGAATTTTCCAAAAAACAGGGTTTGCTAAGACAAAAATTAAATACCACCTTATTTAGTCTTCCACAGTAGAGTTTAAAATGTTGTGAAGTAACAGTGGCTAGATCTGAATATCTGGAAAGCTAAAAAACATATACTGTAAAACATTTGTATTAGTTGCAACAGCTACTGGACGTACATTCTCTGCATTATCACACACTGATTTTTTACCAGTATTTTTATGTCTTTGTGATATATTCCTTCACGATGCAGATCACTTGTCTACAAGAAAAACTTAAGGGAAGTACAACAGGGATAATTTCAGCTTAACTTTAAGAATGGTCTCTTTTCCTTTTTTGTTTTTATTTGGCAAAAAGAAACTTAGGTTTTTGAAGCACCTCTCAAGGAATTTTACAGCATTTTACGTCTGTGAGCTGTTAGTATTATTAAGACATATGCTGTTTACATTAAGCCTCTGTGTAGCCAACAGAAAAGAGTTTTACTTGTTCGGAAAGACATTGTGAAAGACTTAGAATTTAAGCACATCTATTTCTCACATAACATAAACCTAAACTTCTCACCTTTCAGAAAGCAAACTTATGCTTCCTAGTCTGCACCCACAGAGAACTCAGTCCTGCATTTAAGAGAGATGAGCCACACCAATGCAGTTTAGCATTACATAGCAAACATTAAATCAACCTTTTTGGATATATTCAGTGCCTTTTGAGCCAGGTCACAGGACTGTTGAAGGAAATTACGTGTTACATTTCAAGTAAAGTTTTAAGTTAACTATTTAACTATTTAAAACTTCTGCAAAGAGACTGTGCTTATGCCAGCAGGTTTAACCACAAGTAGAGGTTCTGGATTTATTAATAACTGTAGTGAATATAGAACATACTTATTGTCCACTGTGATTTCCAGAAAGTTTCCAGACAGAGGGGTATGAGAGAGAAGGCCAGGAGACAGGCTGTGAGCGTGCTCTCTGAGATAGGACTCAGCCTTGGAAATGAAGCACACTGTTTCACTGATTTCAAAATGTTGATCAAAAACAACACCCTCTATTAGCTGTTGATGGCACACTCTCCACTATGCTGAAGTTTCTGCATGACATCTCAGAGCTAAAGAAATGGAAGAAACTATTAGACACAAAGAGTGTCCGTCTATTGTTTGTAATGGCCTGGCACAAACTTTCATGTGAGAAACTTTGTAATAATGGTCTTCTCCAAATACATCTATTTATTGTTGTATTCTGCTGTTGCAAGCATCCCTCCAACCAGTAGTTTCACATCACGCCATCAAAACTTAGGGGCCTTATAGCAATGAACTGTTCATTAATTAAAATCAGCTGTATTAATTACCAAATAAAATTGAGACATATTTCAAAAGCAATGACATAGTGCAACCTGTATTACAGAAAGCCATTATCTAACAGAATATTTATATTACTGAACACAAATGTATTTTCAATACCTTATAATGTTTCTCTAACAGATGTGGGAATGTGGGAGGATGAATAGACAGTCTTGATTTTCATTTATATTCAAGGTATCTCTCTAAAATTATGGACTTCCAGTTTGCGCCTGAGACTTGGTGTTTTGAAATACAGACTTGACAAATATAAACAGGTGTTAAATATGTATCGTCTACTGGATTTTTACACACCTAATGACATTCCATAGTAACTAAATCCAAACAGACAACCAACCAAAACTATATGGAAAGAATATGTATATTTTATGAGATAAAATCACAGCTTATTAAAGCATTACTGTCAAACTTTTACAGGCAAAGCAGATGTCCTAGGAGGTAATTTATTGTGAGTGAGCATGAGAGAAAGCCAAATCTCTTTCGCCAAATCTCTTTCACCATAGCAATAATTCCTTTTTTATCTGCTTCCCATGAAACAAAAACTATAACTGTTCAAGAAAATAGTTTTGTATGTGTTTTCAAAGTAATTTTTTTATGTTCATTTGTTTTTTCCTATCACCGTCTTTTGACTTTAATCAATCAGTTTAATTAGGTCATTATGTACTATTGCACTTCATAAGGTGTTTCATATTTTTCTGCTGGCACACATGATACATTACATTGATGAAATTTAACAGTTATAAAGTGCTTTTTGTCTCTTTGTGTGTTTGTTTTCTTGGGCTTCAGACAGAAAAGCTCATTTGCAAAAATTACATGCTTTTTTGTAAAACACAGAAAGGGTTTTTTTATTAAATAAATGCTCTTCTAGAAGTAACAAATGGAAAAGATCTGCTATATCAATTCATCAATATCACTTCCAGGGCAATATTGATTTCTAGCACTGATTTTTCTCTATTTTTGTTGTCTAGTTTTAAAGGGGAAAAATTATGAAAAATCTAGCTTTTCCACAAAACATAGGTTCATGCATCTCTTTGTCAAGAAGTCTTGTTTTTGGAGCTTAGTCCAAGTTTTCAGAAACTTAATTTCAGGCTTGGCTTATAGACATAGGCCTATTCCTGACATGATTATATCATTTCAAATGTTAATACATGGGTTCAGCATTCTCCACTTATTATCTATTTGTTGCTCCTTAAAGTTAGCAGAGGGCTTTTTTGCCATTAACCTAAGGAGGGATGGAGCTCTTGCTAGTCTTTACTCTTGCTGTCATAACCAGGTTTTGTTTTCACAGTAGGTCACAACTGCTAGTCACCTAGATATTTTCTTGATGTTATCGATGTTCTTTTAGTTTTCACCTCTGATTTCCCAGCACTAAATATCTGAAATGTGGTTTTCCATATCCTAACTTTTGCTGTGCTACTTCAGCGTTTGTAATGAAACCTGGTGATCCTGCAACAACTTCTGCATTTGCACATTTCTATTCAAGCATTCTATATTCAAGCCAAAAATTAACCAATGATTTCTTTCAGTCATTTCTTACACTAAATCATGCCTAATCCATTGTCAAAAATCCTAATCTCTTTCACCATTTCTTTTTTACAAAATTTCTGCCTTCAAATGTACATATTTTAATTCTGAGATTGTGTCCACCTGAATTCAGATCTGTAATCTTCTCCCAGTTTTTGTATAACTTGTCTGTTCTCACTAGGAATGATATCTTCTCCAAGTATTTGTCATTATTTATGTTAAACAGAATTGCACAAAACCCTCAGAAAACTAGGAAAACAAACATAATGTGAAAAAACATGGTAGGTTGTTGTTTTTTTTTTTTTTTTCTCTACATGTAGTCGTTCATTCCTGTTTCGTTGTGAGTTGCTTATTACCTATAGGTTATAATTCATGCATTTAACATATATAAAATTGATGCACATCTCACTAGCTACCCAGATAAGCTAGTCATCTATTCTGCCTGTACAGTCAACTGAGAAAAGCATCACAGAAAGAAAACTGAATCTGTTTTAAGTAGGTGTCTAATGATAGTTGTTACCTAGAGGTATCAATCTTTCTCCATTCATTTACACAGGAAGCATATTTAACTAGTTTAGGAAAAAAACTTGGATTTTAAATGGTAAAGCTAAGTGAATCTCACACATCATTGGTATGAAGTGGCATTTTCAGGCTATTGTTGGGCAAGTTTCTGCTCCAGTTTTTATGTAATTGTATTAAAAATAATTAGGAGGAAGAGTAAACGGTAAAATCGTTGTATCTCTAGAAAAACTGGAGGGAAATCATTTGCTTATCCAGTCATGTTTCATGGCCTGAAAGCTATATTTTTTTTTAAACTTATACATCACAAATAAACTGTTCATTATATGTTTTAATGTAAGAAATATTTGAAACAGGAAGTCAGGTTAATAAATAAAAGCAGCATCTACATTAGACCACCTGGAATAGTACTGGGAACTTTCTAGCTTTGAGCTAGAAGCCCAGGTTTAGACGCATATTAATATTGTCTGTCTTTGGAAATCTATACATAGATTTACTTCAGTCTGCTTACAAATCCTGTCTGTGTTGGAAATTAGCAGACCATTAGGTGGACATCTTTTCTGCCAAGCTCGTAAGTGCTGATAAGATACTCCAGTTATATGTCCTGCACCACATGTCAGATCAGAAGAATCAATACTGACTCTATTTGAGTTTTGGAGAACACATTTATTCAATTCAAAACTCTAGTCCCCTTTGTATCACTGGATTAAGCATTCAACAGAGATGTGTGATGATGGCCAATATAGTTAGTTTAGGTTCAAATTTCTCAAATTCTAAAGAAGGAACTATTATTGATTAGCATCATCCTAACTGTGAGCGATTACGATGATCACTAAATGGGAGCAGTCCTAAAAATATGAGTAACACAGATTATCTTTTTTAAATACCGCAGTTAGTCATTATATAGATGCTCAAAGTATACAAAAAATTCTGCATTCTTTGAAGTTTCTGAATCAAGTTATGACATCTTTCTAAAAGATACTCCGACGTCACCAGTTTGCTGACAGAATGAAGTCCAATGAAACTTACTGTACAACTGGACAGACTACCTTGCCATAATGGTGATTTTGGCATGAAAACAGGTAATTCTAAGGACATAGTCTTTCAGACAAAAAAAACAACATATACTCCCTACACCCCTGAGAAAAAAGGCACCCTATTATTTCAGTAGAGTTCTATTTAGAGAGAATTAAGGCATAAACTAAATTTTCCATTTCCAATATATTGTTTGCATTTCTTATTTTAATGACTGAATTACACTTGGACTTACGTCTAAGCTCACAAATGCTTTGTACATATGATTAGTTTCACCAGCTGACTTAGGAAAGCCATGCAGACCTTCCCTTATTCTTTGCTGCCTTAAATGAAAAGTTCAAGTCAGAAAGTTTATAACAACATTTGCATATTTTTGTAACTTTATTTGCATGCAGTTTTATTTAAAAATTCATTTTGCATTGTAGATAGATCTTAGCTAGTAATAATGCACAGTGTTCAGTTCTCAGCATAATTGCATTTTATGACATATTTATTCATTAATGTATACAGATTGTATTCTAGGCAAACAAGAAAAAAGTTTAATTAAGCACTAAATATGCTTTGCAATAACACCTGTTTGCTTTCAGATTTCATTTACAGATATAGTAATTATATTTTTGTTCATACAGTAGTAAAATATTATTCCATAAATTATAGTGTAATACTAAAGCAAAGGTAGGCTGTGAGGTACATCTAATTTATTTGCATTGCTAACATCTAGGAAACCTAAAGATTCCAGTGGTCTCTTTTGTTTTCACCAAGTTTCTTTGTTTACCAGTCTTTGCAGGAGCACCATAATCTCACATTTACAAATTTCGAAAGGAATATTAAAACACATTCAAAATGACCCCAAAATGCAAATGACAAGTGTAACTGATATAACAGCAGAAAGAAGGGTTTTGCAGCTCAAATAAGTGTTCATTCTCTTTCTATAACTTTCATAAGAGTCATCATGCATAAAACATATAGTTAGTAATTAAATGAGTCATTTTAGATCTCTGATTAAAAATCATGGTGGATATAGTACTATAGGTTTGTTAGGAAAAATCTGTAGATTTTTCTCATTAGCATTCAATCATGATCAGAAACATACCTTAAATTACCAATAAAATAAGCTATTACATTTGACTATGTAGGTGTGTGGATGGATGGATAGATCGATAGATAGATAGATAGATAGATAGATAGAGGTGTGTAGATAGATAAATAGATAGGTAGTGTTTGTGTCTGTGTGTATATATATATGTGTATATATATCCCAATATCCTGTTATACCAACTAACTTTCTACTGGTTAAAAATGTAGTGGAATTAAAGTCAAACTGCTAGCGTCCAGAATCTATGCAGTAATATATCATGTGTATGTACTGGTAACGTACTGGTAGATAAAATGTTTTATATATATATATTTAGTCCAAAACATATTCTGAAAGCACCTAATGGTAAAGTGCTCAAAGATCTTCTTCTCAGGCACTGTATTTGAATTCTGATAGTCAACCAAAGGCATATTCTGATGTTACTCACTTCTTTCCTTATTTAAAACTGTGTTCTGACTAGGTGTGTAGCACCTGCAATACCAGTATTTTCCCTAATGACCTGGAAATTTAGGAGGTTTTTAATAGTTATATAAACATATCTCTGCTTCCCGTTCAAGGATGAAAATCACAACAGATAAAGCACAAGAAGTAAATGAAATAAAACCTGACATATTTTAGTTAACTCTTCTTGATGTAATTTCTCTTTTTTGAGTGCACCAGAATTAGCTTTGAACACACTAAAAATTTTCAAGCTTTTTAAAAGTAGGATTCCTTATCCGTTTCATAATTTATACATATTTTTTCCTACTTCATGAAGCTATATAGCCTTTTACGGTTCCACATCCACTCTTCCTGCAGATTCTCACCTTCAGATTTTGTTGTCACGGTCACCTAGCGCTCCTGAATGTAAGAGGTGTATTCCATACATATTACTTTGTATTGGCAGTCTGTATGGGCTATAGGCTGTTCAGGAGGGACAGGCAGGACAAGTGAAGTGGAGGTGTCGCACTATACATAAGGGAGAGGTTTGATTGCCCAGCACTTACAGTTAGTGATGATGTAGTTGAGAAGCTCTGGGCAAAGATTAGGGGGATGGAAAACAAAGCAGATGTAGTGGGTGTCTACTACGTATCACCCAGCCAGGAGGTAAGCATGGATGAGTTATTCTATAGGCAATTAGGTGAAATTTTTGGATCGGTAGCCCTTGTCCTTATGGGAGATTTCCACTTCCCAGGCATCAACTGGGAATATCATACCACTGTGACAAGCAGGTCTTGGAAATTCTTGATGTTTGTAACAGATAGCTTCTTGTCACTGGTACTCAGTGACCCTACTAGGTCTCCTAGACTTGCTATTTGTGAATACAGAAGGATTTATAGGGGGCGTGAGAGTAGGTGGCTGTCTTGGCCACAGTGACCATGAAATTGTTGAGTTTAAAATTTTCACTAGAATGAGAAAAAAAGACAGTAGAGTTGCTACCGTGGACTTCAGGAGAGCAAACTTTAAGCTATTCAGAGAGCTATTTAGCAGAGTACCTGTGAATCTGCTTTTGAGCTTAGGATTCCATGAGTGCTGGATAGTCTTTAAAAACCACCTTTTAGAAGCACAGGAGCACGCAATTCCACTGTGTCATAAGTCAAGCAAGTAGGGCAGAAGACCAGCTTGTCTGAACAGGGAACTCCTCATGGAGCTCAGGAGGAAAAAGAAACTGTATGGTCTCTGGAAACAAGGCCAAGATTTGCAGGGAAGAGTATAGAGCTGTGATTCATTTATGCAGGGAGAAGATACAAAAAGCCAAAGCTCAATTAGAATTGAAACTGCGCCAGTGTTCTTTCACATATCAAGAAGGGCTTTTTAAGTACGTTAATAGTAAGAGGAGGTCTAAAGAAAGCATTGGACTGATACTTGTTGAAGATGGTCATCGGACTAAAACGGATGAATTGAAAGTGGAGGCACCGAATGTGGTTTTTGCCTCAGTCTTTAACAATACTCATAAACCTTGCCCTGTCCAGTCCCCTGAATCAGAGGACCACAAGTGTGGGAACAGTGACTTTCCATTTGTGGACATTGAAATGGAAAGGGAACATCTGTACCAGCTGTGTGTTCTCAAGTCCATGAATCCTGACGTGATTCATCCCAGAGTTCTGAAGGAGCTAGTGGATGTTATGGCAGGACCCCCATCTATCATCTACCAAAGGTATTGGGAGCCTGGGGAGATCCCTGCTGACTGGAAGTCAGACAATGTTGTTCTAATCCACAGAAGTTCATAAGGAAAGACCAGGGAACCACAGACATGATAGTCTAACCTCAGTTTGTGGGAAAATTATGGAGATCATTCCCGGTACTATTCAAAGGCATTTAAAGAATAATGCAACCACCAGGTACAGTCAACATGCGTTCATGAAAAGGAAGCCCTGTTTAACTAATTTGCTAACCTTCTATGATAGGGTCACCCACCGAGCGAAGGCAAGGTGGTAGATGTAGTTTTTCTGGATGTTAGTAAGGCTTTTTGATACTGTCCCTCACAGCATCCTTCTGGAGAAGTTGTCCAGATGTGGGATAAGAAGGTTCATGGTGCACTGGGTAAAGAACTGGATGAAGGGCAGAACTCAAAGGGTAGTAGTGAATGGAGCAACATCTGGCTGTTGAATTTGGGATAAATTCAATGAAAAGGTTGCTTGTAGTCATATTTTTTATGTTGTTTTAGGACAAGTAAGTAATAGTTACATTCCTACCAGTGTCATTTTTCTTTTTCTTGCCTATACTGAATTTGCTTTACAAGTAGTTCCATCCTGTTTAGAAATATTGCTTAAAAAGAAATACCATTCACAATGACCCATGAAGTAACAGATGGTTTTAACTCCTACCTGTAAAAATAAAAATTAAAATATAGGCAAGTCAATAGCGAGATTTCCAGCAAGGCTTTTCAAGGTTTAAACTTCGGACATTCTAAAATCTGTTTACATTTATCTAGGAATGATAGTCCAGATCATCTTACTACAACAATGCCTAAACAGAATCACAGAATCTTCATGGTTGGAAAGGACCTTTGAGATCATCAAGTCCAACCAAACAACCTACAATCTCTGCTACTAGACCATGCCCTGAAGTGCCACATCTAGATGTTTCTTAAACACCTCTCGGGATGGTGACTCAACCACCTCCCTGGACAGGCTGTTCCAGTGCCTGACCACTCTTTCAGTAAAGTAATTCCTCCTAATATCTAACCTAAACCTCCCCTGCCGCAACTGCAGACCATTTCCTCTGGTCCTGTCATTTTTTTACTTGGGAGAAGAGGCCAACACCCACCTCTCTCCAACCTCCTTTCAGGTAGTTGTAGAGTGTAATGAGGTCTCCCCTCAGTCTCCTCCAAGCTAAACATGCCCAGGTCACATCTACACTGTTAAATGCTTTGTTCCAAGGAGTGGAAGCCAAGTGGCTTTCAAGGCCAAGTGATCCTGCATGATATACATCTGTGCAGCTAACCACCTCTGCAGCTGGCTGAACATGTCTGCCGTCTGTACTGGATGGTCACATGATTTATTTTGAACACATGGCCCTAAACTTTATATATTCAGCGTGCAGAAATGGGGCACTGAAATCAAAATGTCTGAAATTATGTGGGGGCTGTGTTGCAGCTCACCAGAATTTCTACTGCCTAAACCTGAGAATTTACAGTTCATGCCATGGCATATGGCAAAAAGGTATTTTTGGGTGCTTGCAAAAACTTATTGGCATGCTAAGGTTAAATTGGAGCCTGAGTAGGTAGAAAAGGGACAGACCTCATGTATTATCATGGAGTCCTTGGAATGAATTAAACATATTCTGCACACAGGTTTTGTTTCAGAGGGAACTAGCTATTTCAAAACAGAGTGGTTTTAGTCCTTGTTCAATCATGTACGAAAAATGGTTTACACTTCCAAAATAAATGCCTGTCCACTAGGGTGTAATGTTAAAATTATCTTTTCCTCCTTTTCCAGAAAGCATCAGTTCCCTGAAGAGGATTCAACATTACTAAACTTCAGAGGAAAGAGACAAAATTTTATTTCATACTTGCTAAATTTAAAAAGAGTCTTTTCAATGTAGATTTCCTAGGTCACTGTTTAAAGAAACCTCTGATGTTCAGAGATTTACTATAAAGAAACTGTAGGAAATTTTGGCAAATTATTTTAAGTAGATGTTTAATATTTTGATGCTGAAGTACATAAGTTAAATTTGTTTCCTCCTATAATGACTTAAGCATCTCTGACTTAAGCATGTTGTTCTCATGAAAAAAAACCCACACACTATGACCAGAAATCTAATTTATGCAGAACTCCATCTCCCCATCTACAAGAAAAAGAAAATATAAATATCACTCTGACAGGGGTGTTTCAAGGTCTTAATACAATAGATAACACTGAAAAGCACAAAATTTTCATAAAACATTAGCAAACAAAATTTATATTGGCCAAGAATTGAAGTTAAAGACGCTCCTTTGGACTTTTTCTACGCAAAGTATCAGCAATACTTCTGTTACATTAATATAGACAAGAACTTGTCTGCAGCATTACAGTTCTACTGGAAATTATAGAGATACACGTATGTATGTATGTATTCCAAGTTCAAAAAATTTCCTAACCTTATAGTATTGTCACTTCCCAAACCAATTTCTTAAAACATTTCAAAAACTTCCCTCCATATTGGTGTAATATAGGATACTCCAAATCACTTTTTGACATCACAGAGTGATGTCAAAAAGTGATTTGACATCCAAAAAAAAGATACCAGAATTAGAACATAACAAAATACAATTATCTGTGGTCATACAGTTATAGATTTCTTATGTGTAATAATGAAAATAATACGGCATACAGCTGTATGCTGTGACTTTTTCAAGAATTTGGATTTTTTTTTAAATTATCAAGTTTTGTCTTTGACCTATACAAGCATTTAGTAGTGTCATGGTTTAACCCTAGTTTACAGTTCAGCCCCAATCACTCACTCACTCCTCAAAATGGGATGGGGAAGAGAATCAGAAGGGTAACAGTGAGAAAACTTGCGAGTTGAGATAAAGGCAGTTCAATAGGTAAAACAAAGGCTGCATGCACAAACAAAGCAAAACAAGGAATTCCTTCACCACTTCCCAATGGCAGGCAGGTGTTCAGCCATCTCCAGGAAAGCAGGGCTCCATCACACATAATGGTTACTTGGGAAGACAAACCCCAGAACTCTGAATGTCTCCCCCTTCCTCCTTCT
>VXBH01002535.1:25352-41967 GCA_013400035.1 Rynchops niger | reverse complement strand
GGCTTTGAAGATTCTTGGCTTACGTGGCTCCATCCTAAGTTTCTAAATGATGGTCAGAATTGCAGGGGAAAAAAGCAGAAAGCAGATACAAAGAGAGTGTGCAGCAACGACTGCTGTGGGTCATATATCGGAGCATTCCTGGAACGTCCCTATGTGAGGTGTGCTTTCGACTTTGGAGAGATTGCTAAGCAGTGTGACATGACTGTGTGGGAGGTGGACTCTAGACTATGCCCAGGCTGTGGCATGGTTTGCTGTCCTGCTACTGTGGGTGTGGGTAGCCCCTCCTCCTGCCTGCACCAATATGTTTGTGAGCCTGTTCTGACATCGGCACTGGGAAGCCCATGGCTCCACACAGCTAAATCAGGTTTAGTTAATCATGGCCTGGGCCATTTAGAAAACAATTACTTTCGCCAAGCACAAGTTGCCCTTCCACCATCCCCTCTCCAAGTCACGGTGGTGCACGTCCCGGTGGGGTTGAGGTGTGAAATGGAGTGCGGGCTAAAACAAAATACATTGCTTTCACTGGGGTTAGTGCAGCCTTACAAAAGATCATATTGGCACAGGAGAGAGGTTAGTGACCTTCAGCACACCGCAAAAGGAGCAACTGGAGGAAGACATGCTTTCATCTGTTTCCGCTGCCAAAGAAAACAAACATTGGTCTTGTTCTTTGACTGTGGTTCCACATTAGAAATTTTCCAATGCAAAACTGAAAGAAGGGGAATCCTGTCCAGTGATACTTTTAAGGATTATTTTTTAAAGTTAGACTATTTCACAAATTTGGTTTACAACAACACAAGTAGTCCCCTTAGTTTGACCTGTCATGTCTATACCACTATGTGCAAAGCAAATAATTCCATAAAATAACCACAACCAAATGTAATTTAAAAAAAAAAAATTGTGAAGAAATGATGAAGAAAGAAAGTTGTCCTTTGACCGGATAGGTATCATACAGAGTTCTCCTTGTTCCTAACTGAATGATTTTCATTCAAACATCATCTGGTTTCCACTGAAATATCTATTGAGCATGCAGAATTTATTTCTGCAACCTTTGCTTCAAGCTTGCTATTCCAGAAGATGTTCTCGTGCCAGTAAATACATTGCATGATGTATTTTTGGAAAGTGAAAGCAACTGAAGCAGATTCTGTTCAGTAGCTATTATAAATTTTCTTAATGACTTTCTCTTTCTAGTAGAACTACTGATTGTTGCATGCACAGTGAACAGAAGAGTTGTAGTTTCTGTGATGAACTACATTAATCTGAAATCCAGTTTGAAACCATAAAACAGACACAGTTAGTCTTGGGGAAGGTGCTACTGCACGATGCATCTGTTATGCCTCAAAAATCTCAGAAGTTACTATTTAAGAGGTCATTTGACAAAAGGTTAAGTTTTGCTTTAATGAATGAATGCAAATTATTGGTATTGGTAATTGTCGGTTTGGTCTCACTCGCACATTTAACAACTCAGCAGTTACTCAGTCATTTACATTGACAAAACTTTGTTTCAGCAGCATGTGAAAGCTGGTCTCCTATTTCCTTTTTTCAATGAGGATTGCTTTTTTTTTTTTTTTTTTTTTTTTAGTGATAGGAGAAATATTCCTCCTCAGAGATTTTTTTCAAAAAGCTTTAATAATCTCTGTCTGTCTTTCTTTTGAGGATCTTCATCTCCCCTCCTTTGAATTCTGTTTTGTGTCATAGCAGGAGGATGCTTTCAACAGAGATATCTGTGAGTAGTCAGCTAAAGGGAGGAAAAATGTTATGAGTTTCTTATAGCCAGCTGTCCTTACTTGGATTTCAGCATACCATCTTCTGGTCATAGCCCTTGTACTCTGTAACATAATGTAGATAACTTGCAAACTTACTCCTGTGTTTGCCATAAAAAACAAGCCCCATAGCCTCACCCCAAAACCTTAACTCTCTTTTATTATAAAGTCACAGGATCCTGTTTTTTGTTGAATCTTTCAACTCATGTATTCCATCACAATTCTCATAAATATTGGAAGATTTAGGTAAATCTTAGCGGGGACCCGCAGAAACATGCTAAGAGTATAAACAACAAATCAAAGATTTCCCTAATTTGCTGATTACAGCTGCTGAAAAGATTAAGATTAAAAGAAACATGAATTTTGGTAGGGTAGAGTATACTGCGGGTCTTTCTTTCAGCTCGTAAGAAATTGGTGGTGTTAGACAGCCATTACCTTGAAAGAAGGCTGACCTTTGTCTCAGTGAAGCCTGTGGGTGAGTAGTTCTTTGCCAGGATTCTTTTCTGGGAATTACCTGCAGGACCTCCCAGAATTCTTCTAACAGTTAAGCAGAAACTTGAAGTAGAAAAGAGATCTGGGGTTTCAAAATACAGCTGGAATGGGATACTGTGATTTTCACATCAGTTTAAGAATGAACAACTGTTTTTCATTTGCAAGATTTTTCCTCTGCAAAGTCTTATGGGTGAAAAATAACTTCTCTGACTCCTCACAATCATCTTTTACTTTTCCATTGAAAAATTTTCTTGTAACCCATAGTTTAAAACCACCAGTTGGATACATGAACATAAGCAGCAAGGTTACAATACTTTTTTTGTTCAATTTTTTTTTCTTTTCTTTTTTCCAAGTAAAAAAAAAAAATAGAAAAGCCCTAGCATGATGGGATTACTATAGAAAACAAAAGGGAAAATTAAAACCTGGGAACTACAACCACAGCTGTCCAATATATCTAAAACTTCCACATAGAAAATAACCTTTCAAACGTACCACCCTTTTGAACATGGGTAAGCAATGTTTGGAAAGAATTCAAGCAGTAGATCATCAAAAACTGAGCGATAACTGTATTTGATGGATATTTTTTCATCTTCATGCTCTTTCTAGATTCTTTCTGCCAAAATTTGTCTGCAGAACATACCCTTGTGGGTATTGCTGCTGCATAAATGCTCTTCCAATAATTAAATACAAAAGACTGTGTAATTTATTAGTTTGGAAATACCCCAATATGAGGAGCAGCAGTTCTAAGGCAATGAAAATGTAATTGATGTTAATTGTCCTTGCTTTTATTTCTATAATGACTAATCTGTTTATACAAAGTTGCCACTCTCCTGACAGGCTTCCAAGCTCAGATATAAAGAAAGGATGAAAACTAATGTTTTAGTTTTTTGGTTTCTCAGCTACAAGGAGGCTTTCAGGGCTCAGTTCAGACTGATAGCTGGGTGATTGTCAGGCTGCACAGGCCAGGGCATAGATGGAGAGATTATTTGTTTAGAAGAAAAAAGACAAAGCTAATTTATTTGGACCCTGGCATAAGGTAATGCCTCCATGGGAAGGCAAATATCTCAAGCAAGGATCAATCACTGCTACATGGTGAAGGGAGTCTCTGTTGCAAGGGTCCTAGCAATGATGTCTTCAGCTGTAGCTGAAGAGTCTCCCTGAACTGCTGTTCATCTCAGTACTAATAATCCAGATGTCCCATGGCCCTGTGTGACCACTCCAGCCCATGCACAATCCAATGTTATTGACTGCCTTAAAGTATGTAGAACCTTGTTAACTTATCTGTATCCAAAGGATCATCCTACACAATTATCTTTGCCTCTGCCATACCGGCTTCTAGTTGCTGTTTACAAGCATCTTTTCTGTGTATAAGCAGATCAATTTTGCAGCAAGAACCATCTAGGGCAGTCACTTTAAAGACCAGATTATCCACCTACAATGTCAAATAAATAACACTTCTTAAATTCTTCTAGTCACGGCAGGAGCTTCCTGGAGGAATTCCTTAGTACAGTGGGATTTTCCCACCTAGAGAGCTCCTGCACCTCTCTATTGTGAAAGTGGCCAGAAGCTTGCTCAGCCACCTAGTTTTGAGTTGTCCCATTGTTTCAAACAAATTCATTATCTCATCTATGAAAATAAGTTTCTCATCTATGAAAACAAGTGATGTTTCTGGACCACTCAGAGAAATCATGTCTAAAGCTCGCCAGGTGTGCACATAGGTCTATGCCTGATACTTGGCAATACCACGATTATAACAAAATTATTACTTACAACTCCATTATAGCTTAAGTCCCATCTCTCTTCCCATGCTGGAATACCGACAAAAAAAAGAGGCACTTCATCTGCTGTGACAAACAGGTCATTAGTCTTAGATGCTAGCGGTGACTCTGCTCACTGCTCAACAGATGAAACTGTCAGCAAAAAACTGTTCTGGCTTTGTAAAAATCATTCAGGCACAACAGACTGGATTTTCATGAAGAAACTGACCTTCACGGATGTCCCAGCGGCATACTACATCCTGAAAAGGGAAACAGAGACAGCAGAGTGCACACCAAAACCTTGTTTTCTCATGGGTACAGATTAGCTAAACAAAGCAATGTTTACCCATTTCTCTGTCTGCCAAATTCCTTCTGGAAAGTCAGGTCTCAAGCACAGTTCTAGCGCTGGAAAGGATGTCACGTGCACAACTAAAGGAAGCTCAGAGAACATGGCTGTTTTCTACCAGGTAGGGTGTTTCAGAAATGGTTATCCAGTTGGAAGATGATACTCTACAGTGTGTTTAAAAAACAGCAGTTCAACCGAGGCAAACGTAACTAACTCCTAGCAGTCATGGGAAGGCCTGGCTGAGAACCAAATTGTTTTCAGATCTTTTTTCAGTTCTGAACTCATTAATTCTTCTCTTCTCACCTTCTTCAGTTCTATCCAGAATAAAAAAAAAAAAAAAAAAAGAAAGAAAGAAAGAAAAAAAGACACCCTTTTCTAGGTTTGCTAATCTCTTTCTTCAGAATATATGTAATTTAACCAATGAACTATAATTTTATTGCAGCAGCAGTGTTATTTTCCAAGAAGTCTGGATTTCAGACACAGTCTGTTGTTGCTGTTGGATGAAAGGGTGGCAAATATCTTTCCTTACTCTGTACTAGCATGTTTCATGTGTTTCATGTGTTTAGGCTCTGGTTTAAATGCTCAAAATGGTTTTTCTCAGCACTGGAGTGTCTCATTTGAAAACAGACAGCTATAATTCATTAACAAGCACTTTTCAGCCGTAGTTTTCTTTCATAGAAAAGCGTCAAATGAGAACATATAAGGAAAAGACATCATGGCCCTTTGAAGTCTCTGTCAGTGGAAGTGTTTTGTGCCACCTGTACTACTAGCCTGTTCCTAGTTGGAACTAGTTCCAACTAGTTCCTAGTCCCTGCTTTTCAGGAAATAAATTACCAGCAAAACAGATTGAGTCATGGAAACAGAAGACTGCTCAAAAAGCAAGGCCAAAATGCTGGGTGTTGAGAAGCTTTACTGATATAATGTGAGCCCCACAGGAGCATTGGCTGCTATAACCACTTTGTTCTGCTGATGTGAAGGAGATGGTGTGTAGGCATTGTTTTTTAAGGAGGGTACAAGCAATAAAGCATCTATTTGCTGATTGTCCTGCAGACACCCTATTCAGTTGTACTTTCCCCAGTGAAAACAAGTATCTTTTTCTTTCTTTCTTTCTTTCTTTTTTTTTTTTTTTTTTTTTTTTTTAAAAAATTCCTTCAATGATTGCTGTTTTAGCCTTTCCCAGATTTCATTGAAGTTTTAGGGATAATTTCTGTTGTGGTTTGATTTATTTTTACAGAATATTGTATTTTTGAGGGACAATATTTCTTCTGAAACAAGTAGCATGTCTCCTACAAATGTACAGCACATATTTTGCCCTGTGAAAATGTTCACATTGAGAAGTAAATCATGGGAGTGAGAAATAGGTAAGAAGTTATGTTCTTGAACTGGCCTCAAGGCAGAAAAAGATGTGCTCACCCGAAAATGTTCCACTATAACCCTGTCTGAGTGTTGGCTCATTCCTGGCAGCTGTATGCTGAATGACAGTGTCTTCCTAGTCAGTAAAAACTATATTTTTTCATCACTTATATACTGGATATTGCTTTTATTATATAAATAAAAAATGTTCGTACCATTAAGAAAGACAGTTCATTGTCTTGCTATAAATTATTATGTTTCATAGATCATAGAATCATAGCATCTTCATGGTTGGAAAGGACCTTTGAGATCATTGAGTCCAACCATACACACACACACAAAACCAAAACCAAAAACACCCCTACAATCTCTGTCACTAGAGCATGCAACTTATCTGGTGCCACACATAAGTATGGTTATCAGTCATATATTTTGGCAATAGCTGTAATTCTACGGGGATGATATGTTGCATGGTTTTCTTTTTCATAAGCTCATTTTTATTTCTGCTCTTACATAGGACAGAATTATCTCTGTGAACTTTTGTCTGTTAATACTATGAAATGTTTTTGATGATCATCATCTACTCATCTTCTGATGGCACCAGTATTCTGGAAATAACTTCTTAAGTCTGCTACCCTACTAGATAAGTTCTTTTACCACCAACTTTCCATTTGTTTTTGATCATTTGCATTAGGCATGTGCCCAGAGAGGTGGTATTTGCACAGAAAGGAGCTAGGTGGAGTTAGCTTAATTTCTGCTGACAATCATTTTCTATGAATTTCTAGACTGATTATTGGTTCTTATTGTTTTGTTTTTTTTAGGGAAATAAGCATGGCACATGCACTCTACAATTATTTTAAGATTTCGTAAGAGCATCTATTGTGGTTAAAGTAGAGAAAAATTCTGCATGAGATTACAGGCCACCGGACATCCTGTCCTTGCAGGTTATGCCCTGAAAACAAGGAGTGTAAAAATTTAAAAAAACCTAAAAATTCAAAGCATGAAAAAACTTGCTAAGGTCCATGTTTATATTCAAATTTTTATATCTGTTAGGCAAGATAAATCACTGCTGAATCTAAAACTGAACGAAGGATATCTGTGTCTTCTGCAGTGCCCATCGCTTGAAACAAGAGCCTTGCACCCTTCTGTCTACTTCTTACAAGAACATCTGAGAACTTGGGTTTCATGTGATGGGTTTTTTTATTAGTTTGAAACAGAAGGACTAACATGTGTATTGGTAGCAAGTTCTCTGTGCTGTACGTAATTTTCTATTTTTTAACCAAAAATATGGTTTATTGAAATATTTACACATCTATGGTATCTCTGTTATTGGATCAAAGGGACTTAAACATTATTCCTTACATTAAAGCCTGATTTTTACCCTTTGCACCTCGAAGCAGCTTTATTAATATTTCCTAGTGGATGTTTGACAGATGACTGAGACACAGTACAACGAAATTCATTGTTTCTTAAAACTGGTTAATTGTGTAGAGCTGCATTGTACAGAACCTAAATGTAAGTACTGGAGATTCCATTTAAATTCTTCCCTTGCAAACAGTAGATGCAGCATAAATAATTCTGGATCAAAAAGAGAGTATTTTCATGCTGCACAGAAATCATAGGACATTTTACAGCCAAACCACATGGTTGCAATAATATTCCTTAACCGCTTGGACATTCTTTTAAGCTATGAAGTCAGATGCTATGCATATTGCTCATGAATCCAAATATTTAAGAAGTTCTCAATTTTAAAGAGCTGCAAGTGACATTTTCTGAGAATATTTTGGAGAATGCCAAAATGCTTCTATGCTTTCTTTTCTGCTTTCTGTCAAAGAGAGCACAAAGACATGAATTTTACTACTAGGAGAGCCTGCATGTCACTCAGTAATCATGGCTTAACATCGTAACAATAGACACTTTTCTATAGCAGAAAATTTCATTGTGGAGTGCCTGCATTAAAATCTGCATCGCAGAACCTGTTTTAGTTTATAAATGTGAAGACATTTGTAATAGGCTTTTTTTTTTCCTCTCTGTTGTGACATTGTCTTCCTCATCTGTTATGAAAAAGGTCTGAACCTTTCCCTTACATTAGAATGGTAAGGCTAACAGGTACTTTTTCAGTATACTTGATCTAATAAATGAGGTTTGAGCAGCAGTTCTGTTTACAGACTGCTGTTCATCTCCATTTACTGTCTCTTCCAGTGCACTGTTCAAGCCGAAGTACTGTGTATATGATGGTAATTACCCTAGTGTTTTGCATTTGTCACATTACCAGACTGGCTGTACAGCAGCTTGTTCTGGATCTGATTACAATTTATACAGGCAAAGGTCATCTTCTTTAACCACTGTCTAGAATAACTGTGTGTCTTGGCATGTGTATAAACTCCTCCACAACTGTAAAGACTGACTAAAAATATTCATCAGAATGTGCTTTTGTGGATAACTTCGATTGCATCTGACTGCATAGACTAAGCCTTTGCAGAAGGACCTTTAGTTGTTCTGTATTCTCTGATGGACCTGTAGTTGGTTCTGAGAGCTGTTAAGGCTCTGGCTCATTCACATCTTGTGCCTTCTGATTTCTGTACGCTGCTGCACCCAAACCTGCCTGGGCATCTGGTACTTTCAGAATGGTTGCTCTAAGTTCTTCCTTCACCACTAGGTTGATGACTATCTTATCCAGGAAGTCTGATAACAGATATCCAAGCTTCCTTTCATTGACAGAATTACAAACTACCACATTCCACCTCCAGATTATGATGGATGTGCTGCTTTGGCAAATCTTTTATCTGTTAAATCCATGTGACTCCATGGATGGGATACAGCTAGTCTTGCTGTGAGTTCAGTCATCGCTGTTGCCTCTAGACAAGGAAAGATGATTTCAAATGATGAAAAACTGGCTGTGGTATGCATTATTTTCTATTCCATCTGGACAATCAGTCTGCATTTTCTTTTTGTCCTCCTCACTTCAGTGTATGACCTCACATAGAATTCCTTCGTACTTGGATCTTCCAAAGTTGTGCACACTTTATCTGCTTTCTTTACCCATTTCAGAGAAAGACCACGGGTTTCTTCATAGCTTAATTCCAGAGCTTTGGTGATTAACTCTGCAAGAAGGTAGACTAGAAGTATAGAACGTAATAATATAGAGGTGCGCATGTGCAAAGGTGCAGCCCTCCTCTATATTTTCTGTAATAATTCAGTGCTATTGCTCTGCTGCCACTCATTGCAAGATGCTTGCTTTTGGCAGTCTACTAATGCTCTGTGACTGATGTAGGGATTTTGCTGCTTTGTTTTGTTTTGCCTCAGGATTGGTGCTGCCCAGTTGCACTGGTGTGAAATTTCTGGCAGTACAGGCGTGAGTATTTCAGGAGTAATGGGACATCCCCGCAGAGAGATCACAAAGTACATCTCTCCTCTCTTAGAAGGCACTGTGTATCTCTAAAGGCGTTAAAGTTTTATGTAGTCTAGCTGGCGATTGTTAATAAAATTGAAAGGCTCTGTAGTCGGTTTATGGTTACCTCGTGGCAAGTATGTTCTGTGGTAAGGTCTCAGACCTTGGGGAAAACATAAAAAGTATTCCTTGCAGTGGACTGAAATACAGTTTTTCCTAAGTTAGCTAAGGACATCTGTAGCAAAAACTAGTATCTGCAGAGTCTTCTATGACTTTATCTTCTCTACTAGGATTTTAAAGAAAAATGCCCTTATTTAATGATAACAAACTCCAAATTTTATCTTAAAAACAGCACTTTAAGAAACCAATTAAAACACATCTAATCTTTTCCAAGAATAATATGAAAAAACAGATTTAAAATTCAACATAGCAATATCCAAAGCAACTTTCAGAAGTTCCTTAAGTGCAGGAACTTACAGAAGTTTGTCTGTGCACTCAGGGGAGTTAACATGAGCTCAGAGCTCATCAGCTTTCCATTGCCGTTCTGCTACATTTCTGATGCTGGGCTGAGGAGCGTCGTATAGCCATGGAACTCTGAGAAAGTAGTTGGATTTGCTCTTGCCAGTACGAGGGAACTGTTCAGGAAATCGCTGTACCTGCAATCTGCAATTTTGCCATGGTTTCAAGCTATTATGCTTTGTATCCCTTTCACAATGAGAAATACACTTAGTATTAAGGCCGTGTGTGTGCATACACATATGTGTATATGTGTAATTATCCCTGGAAACATTTAAGGTCATGTTGGATGGGGCTCTAAGTAACCTGATCTATTTGAAGATGTTCATTGCAGGCGTTGGACCAGACGGCCTTTAAAGGTCCCTTCCAACTCAAACCATGCTATGATTCTACGTATGTGTACATATATTCACAAGTTTTGTTAAGAATCCTTTTAATATCTGCTGTGGATATTTCTCACCTGAACTTCTGGAATTCAGATCAACTGGATAGTAAATGAACTTCTCATCTAGTGACCAAACAGAGTTCCGTGTCTGAAAATCACTATTGTCTGCTACTGGCATTTATTACAGTGTCACTCAAGCACAAGTACAGAATTTGGTCCCACAGCCTTAATGAGTTCAGAACTTCTCCTGTTTGCTTAAAAGCTCATGGAAGTCTAACCTTCTTCCCTTTAATAAAAAGCGGATATACACGCATTCAGTCATGATGCAAAAGTGATGATCGTCAACATGGAAAGAAGTTTTTTCCCAGTTGAAAGTTGTGTTGGAAGAGCAACGAGGTAAAGCTAGATTTGTATAACATTTAAGAAAGGTTTGGGAAATTAGAAACTTTGTCAACGTGTAGGATACAACAGAATGAGCGTGATTTATTTATTTATTTATTTATTTATCTGGTATTTCCTTTCTTTAGGACTGTTTTTACCCAACAGAAAAGTAGGGTAAGGAGAGCTTATTCCCGAATCTTTCCACATGGAGCTAAATCTAACTGCATTGCACTCCCTGCATACTCACAGCAGCATGGAATCTGTTACCATGAACTGCTCAGCAGTGAAATCTTGCTCGTTCATCTAATTAATCCAGTCAGTGCAGAGAAGCTTTCTGTCGTGTTCTACTGAAAAAAAATCCAACAAATGGAGACTCTTTCCTGTTTCCCTTCCACAGTTTTAGCTTCATAATCTCTATATTTCGAAAGTGTAGTTTTTTTAAAGCGCTCTCTTTCTCATCATCTCTCATCTAACTGAGTTACCTAACCTTGTAGAGACAGTCACTATAGCCTTGGGGAAAACAAGTATCTAAATTATTATCTCTGCTCATACACTAACATAAAAAAAAAAAAAGTTAAATACACCCTCTCAATGCTTAGACTGTACACTAATACCTTTAATCTTTTGGCCAGGATAGAAATGATCCATTATTTAAAATGCTAAAATGGCCCTTTCTGAACTTGCAATGTCTGCTAGGTCAATCTCATAAACCCCTGCTTCAGACCTTTGCCTTGTTCCTGTCATCTTTTTAACTTGCAGAATAAATATGGGATGGATCCCCAGGCAAGGGAAGTGAAGATTAATAGTAAGTCACATCGTTTTGTTGAAGATGTTGTCTTTTTGTGATTCAGATACTTCTTCATTCATATGGCAAGAGCAATAGGAACTTGACAAAACTACAACTCAATTTTCCCATTAAATATAAAAAGCAAAGACAGGGCCTGTTCACTTTTCTTTTTTTTTCTTCCTTTTTTTTTTTTTTTCTTCAGTCTGTGTGGAATGGCTGACAAATTCCCAAAAGAAGACTTCTCTGGCACCAAAAATATGAGATTCTCCATTTTCATCCTGAATAATTTTCCATATCAATAAAAGAAATCGAGGCTTCCAATGGTAACTTATGTACATATATATATATATTATATATAAATCTATCTCAACGTCTTCTAGAACTTAATTTAAGGAATTAAAGCCTTTGCGCTTTAAATTATTTAAGGAAGAAGTAAGAGACACTTCTCAAATTTATTTTTTTAAAAGAAGNAAGCAGGAACAAAGGGACCTATCAGAGATTACAGAACCCTAAACCTTTCTTCACTTCCACTGGAACAACATTTGAACTGTTTTTCTGGAAGACAGCTAGAGTTTTATTAATTGTTTATGTGGCAAAAACTATATGCTTCTATGGAAAATATATTTTAACACTGGTAATGACATTGACCCGCATGGCGGAGGAAGGAATGGCAAAATAAGAAAGAAAGGAGAAGTGTCAAAACCAAAACAGCATTGTATTTGCGACATGGAAGCTAGCATTTCACCACTTGGTGTCACTGTAGCATTTGACGTTTGTAATTACTTGCCTGTGTTGTTGCTGAAGGTTTGGATTTTTTTTTTTTTNGTGTTTTTTTTTTTTTTTTTTTTTTTTTTTGTTTTGTTTTTTTTTTTTTTTTTTTTTTTTTTTTTGTTTTTGTTTTTTTTTTTACTGTAGTCACTGCAGCTGGTTTTTAACAAGTAAGAATGAAAGGTAGCAATTAAACTGAGAGCTGCTAATAGCTCTCAGATCTGCCAACGAGTTCAGTCAAGCATTAAATCCGCAGTGTAAAGCCTCAGGCACCAAATTGGTTTGCAATAAACTGATTCAGAGATGGATAGGACTTACTTAATTTAGGGTTTGGAAATCTGTTAAATCTATTAACATAGTAATTTGTGAACTTGGTCAAGTTCACAGTACTCTTCCCCTTACATCTACACACTTTCCATTCTTCTTAAAAAGAGGTAACTTCTGACAGTGACACTTCACAGAATCACACAGAATCACAGAATGGTTCAGGTTGGAAGTGACCTTAAAGATCATACCTTCTCTCTACGACATGGACAGAATTTCAGACAGAAAGTGTTTTGTTTAAAAAAAACTATTCAGACTATAAATTTATTTCAGGCAGTGATTTTCTCTGTATTATGTACAATGGATGACATGTCAGATAGGGGTCCTGTCTTGCCCAGTCCCTCTAGGCATTAGAGCTAATTTTTCTATGAATTGAAGAAAGAAATAAAGCAAAAGAAATAATTCTACACTGAACCAAGAGCATCCTAAAATGGAGGCTGTCAGATGAGAATGTGCTGTACCAGTGATGGAGTAAATGCATTCCTTGGTGCCTCTATGTAGCCAGCTGCAACAGATTCTTTAATTTGTTTCTGATTCTCTCCCTGCTGTCTTTCCTTGCCTATTCTGCCTCACCAGCCTTATCTCTTTGTTGAACATAAATATTTTTCTACTTTGTCCTCACTGGTCTCAAGTGAAAAGTAAAAATGAAGCTTCTAACAGAAATGCAAGACTAATATTGTGTGGATCAAATTTTCTACACATGATTTCTTTGTTCATAGTTTTGAGAGGAAACTGTTACCCTTGGCTTTAAAACTTTGCAATGTTCTCACAGACTGGCAATGCAGCGCTTGAAGACACTGATATTTGAGTATTTCTGTCGTCACCTAGTGCAAGGGAGGCTGAAGAGTGAGGGACTTAAAGCCCGCTAGGATGACTAGATTTCAATGTAATCCAATTTCCAAATGAGAGAAATGTGGCAAAGCAGTATTGGCAAAGATGCTGCATCTCTGAAACTGGTAAAACTGGGTCACAAATAGTAATGAATCCTGCTCCTAATTCCCTGATAAAAAAGAAGCAAAATGGAGAAACACCCTTTTGATTGCTGTTGCTTTAAAGCTACTGCAAAGAGGGAAAATTGGACTGGTGGCTCTTTATTCCTCCCATCCACACCCCCTTAAAAGGGGGAAGGTGGGAAGAAGGCTGAGAAAGAAGGTGAAGGTCTGTTGAAGATTCCCCAGTTCCTTTATTATGTTATCCCCTCTCTCTGGGTAGGCAAAATACATAAACACTTGTATATAAATAACACAAGATAATAACACAACCTCTCCTTCCTACAGCAAACAAAAGGATAAAGAAATGGAGAAGAGAATACCATGTAGCAGACAAAATTCAAGGCCTCACATCTTAAAGGGTTGGGCAGCTATATATTTACGTGTGTAGTTCAGACGTGATGCAGATGTAGCATCACAGCTCCCTTAACCATATCCACACAGTGTGGGTGGGCTAATGGATTCGTAGCCCCCAGCTTGGGTCAAACTTTGCATGGGTAAGGGAGGAGGAAGAGGAGTCACTAGCAAACCGAGTGTGGGTGGTGAGTCTCTAAGGGAAAAGGCAGTGAGAGCAGCAAGTGGGACTTAATTGGAAGTGGTCAGCAATGGCTAATCCAGGAGCTCAACATGGTTCCTAGCAATATAGCTTTGCATGACAGCACCTATTGAAAAATATAACTGTGATATGTGAATGTTTGCAAACTTTCATTGCTGCTCTGGTATCCACCATCTCTCCTGGAAACACAGTTCTACTAGAAGATAATGGGTTACAAAGAAGCCACCTGGCAGGCAGGAATAAACTTTCTTATATATCGCTTGTTTGTGATTAAGTAACTGAATCACCATGTCTGCATGAAAGATCAATTACTGCATGGGTTATTGAAGTGTTAGAAACCATGGACGCACCTGAGAATGTTCACGTAGGAATTAGGGATTCTCTCATCAAAAAAGGTGGAGGGGCCAATAGCACACCTGAAGTGCATCTACACCAATGCATGCAGCATGGGAAACGAAAGGGAGGAGCTGGAAGCCATTATGTAGCAGAAAATACTATGATGTAGTTATCGTCATGGAAATGTGGTGGTATGACTAGAATGCTGCAATAGATGGCTATAAACTCTTCAGAAAGTATAGGCTAGGAAGGAGAGATGGGGAGGTAGCCCTGTGTTTTAGGGAGTGTTTTGACTGTCTACAGCTTAATGATGGTGATGATAGGGTTGAGTGTTTATGTGTAAGACTGAGGGGGAAGGCCAAGAAAGCAGATATCATGGTGGGAGTCTGTTCTAGACTGCCCAACCAGGATCAAGAGGCAGACAAAATATTCTATAAGCAGCTGTGAGAAGTCTCACAATTGCTAGCCCTTGTTCTCATGAGGGACTTCATCTTACTAGATGTCTGATAGAAATATGATATACCAGAGAGGAAACAGTCTAGGAGGTTCCTGGAGTGTGTTGAGGATAACCTTCTGACACAGCTGGTAAGGAAGCCGACTAGGGAAAGTGCCCTGCTGGACGTGTTTTTTGTGAACAGAGATGGACTTGTATGTGATGTGGCGGTTGGAGGCCATCTTGGGCATAGCAACCGCAGAATGATACGTGTTTTCAACTCTTGGAGAAGTAAGGACTGGGAGTCAGCAGAACTGCCCCTTCCTGAGAGCAGACTTTGGCCTATTTGTGAGACTGGCTGACAGAGTCAACCAAGGTTGGATACTCTTCAAGAAGGAAAAGCTAAAGGTGCAGCATCAGGCCATCCCCACGTGCTGAAAGACGAGCCAGCGGGAAATAAGACCAACCTGGCTTAACTTTGGAGCTTTGGCTGTAACTCGGGGTGAAAAAGAGAGTTTATGACCTTTGGAAGAAAGGGTAGGCAACTCAGGAGGACTACAAGGAAGTTGTGAGGTTATACAGGGGGAAAATTAGAAGGGAAAAAACCAAACTAGAACTTAATCTGGCTACTGCCAATAAGAGAAAAATAAAATTTCTATAAATACATTAGCAACAAAAGGAGGGCTAAGGAGAATCTCCATAATTTGTTGAATGTGGGGCTAAACATGTGTGACCAAGGATATGCAAAAGGCTGAGGTACGTAATGCCTTCTTTGCTTCAGTCTTTAATACTGAGACCAGTTATTCTCTGGGTTCCCAGCCCCTTGAACCAGAAGACAGGGATGGGGAGAAGAATGAAGCCCCCATAATACAAGTGGGAAGGGTTAGTGAGCTGCTACACAACTTAGACACAGAAGTCAATGGGGCCGGATGGAATCCACCCATGGGTACTGAGGGAACTGGTGGAAGTGCTCACCAAGCCATTTTCCATCATTTATTGTCAATCTTGGCTAATTGGGGAATTCACAGTTGACTGGAGACTATCAAACGTAACTCATATCTATAAGAAGGGCTGGAAGGAGGATCTGGGGAACCACAGGCCTGTCAGTCTGATTTCAGTGCCAGGGAAGGTTGTGGAGCACATCGTCTTGAGTGCCATCATGCAGCACATACAGCACAACCAGGTGACCAGACCCAGTCAGCATGGGTTTATGAAAGGTAAGTCCTGCTTGACTAACCTTAGAGGACGAGGGAAAGGCTGTGATGGTGTTTACCCAGACTTTAGTAAAGCCTTAGACAACATTTCCCACAGCATTCTCCTGAAGAAAGTAGCTGTTCGTGACTTGGATGGGAGTATGCTTTTCTGGGTAAAAAGCTGGCTGGCTGGTCAGGCTCAAAGACTTGTGAATGCAGTTAAATCCAGTTGGCAGATGGTCACAAGTGATGTTCCCCAGAGCTCAGTATTGGGGCCAGTTCTGTTTAATATCTTTATCAGTGATCTGGAGGAGAGGACTGAGCGTCCCTACAGTAAGTTTGCAGATGATACCAAGTTAGGCAGGAGTGTTGATCTCCTTGAGGGTAGGAAGAGTCTACAGAGGGACCTGGACAGGCTGGATCAATGGCCTGAGGCCTGAGGTTCAACAAGGCCAAGGGCTGGGCCCTGCACTTGGGTCACAGCAACCCCATGCAATGCCACAGGCTTGGGGAAGAGTGGCTGGAAAGATGCTCAGCAGAAAAAGACCTGGGTGTATTGTTTGACAACCAGCTGAATATGAGCCAGCAGTGTAAACAGGTGGCCAAGAAGGCCAACAGCATCCTGGCCTGTATCAGGAATACTGTGGCCAGCAGGAGTGATCACCCCTCTGTAGTCAGCAGTGGTGAGACCACACCTCAAATACTATGTTCACTTTTGGGGCCCACACTACAAGAAATATATTGAGGTGCTTGACCATGTCCAAAGAAGGGCAACAAAGCTGATGAGGGTTCTAGAGCAAAAGTCTTATGAGGAGTGTCTGAGGGAACAGGGGTTATTTACTCTGTAG
>VXBH01002535.1:0-17299 GCA_013400035.1 Rynchops niger | reverse complement strand
AGTGCAGAGGAGGGCAATGAAGCTGGTGAAGGGCCTGGAGAATAAATCTTCTGAGCAGTGATTGAAGGAGCTGGGACTGTTTAGTTTGAGGAAGAGGAGGCTGAGGGGAGACTTCATCACTCTCTACAACTACTTGAAAGGACATTGTAGAGAGGTTGGTGCTGGTCTCTCCTCACGGGTAATTAGCGGTAGAACAAGAGGGAATGGCTTCAAACTGCAACAGGGTAGGTTTAGACTGGACATTACGAAAAAATTCTTCACAGAAAGAGTGGTCAGACACTGGAATAGGCTGCCCAGGGAGGTGGTGGAGTCACCATTCCTGAATGTGTTTAAGAGCTGTTTAGATGTGGGGTTAGGGGATATGGTGTAGGGGAGAACTTTGTAGAGTGGGGTTGATGGTTGGACTTGATGATCCCAAGGGTCTTTTCCAACCTGAATGATTCTATGATTCAGGTTTTCAAACATTTTTTTTTCTGGTCTCCCAGGCACTTGCAACATATGCAGAAATCACATCTTGCTCAGGAAATTTCTGAGTATACTCCTCCCTACTAAATGCACCTAGATAAAACTCCCCAGAAGACATCAAAATAAATGGAGTAGCCCTGCAGTATGCCTTTTGAAGAAGGAGTTAACTTGAAGCTCTCCTCCCTCACTTTCTGAAACAATGTCAACAAAATCTTTGTTGGCTCCTCTAAGGCAGGAGATGACTGGACTACACTCTGATGCACCATTTCCACATGGTCATGTTGACCAATACTTGTGCAGTAAAAATTAACAATTCCAAAACATTTGAAGTCCTAAACATAAATGAATCAACCATCCTTAACCTAAGATCCTAAATCAAAAAAGTTCTGTGGCCTAGAATTATGGTTTTCAAAGCTTGATAAGTCAAGGGATATTTTTAGTTTTTGCTGGTGCTATTTGTCTTTCAATGATGTTAACTCATTTTCTCACATGCTCTATTACATTAGTGCACTGAATGAGGAAGAAGGGACTTTTCAGATGATGTGAATGCTCCTAATTTCACTGGAGTCAGCTACTGAATGAATTTAATTACCTGTATTAGCCAGGATATTCAGTGTAGCTTCATACTGATGGCAATCATGAGCTATAATTTCTGATGGAACATATTTGAAGTGAAAGGAATTAGAATAATTAAAAACATGAGCTGACATTGTTTTTCATTTAAAAAAATAGTCCTTCAGAGTACTTCACTTAAAAATTCCCTAAAATGAACTGTTCACTACTTCATGATTTATACTCATATTGTTACAGGATCTTTGCTTACCATTAAGAGTGAAAATATTTCCAAACAGCAAAACAATTAGGCAGAACAAAAACAAATAAAAAACATGTAGATCATACTTATTAAGTAAAGGTCATCAAGCATGAGTTAATGTTAGCACCTGCAGTCCTTTCTTTTCATGAAAGAAAAAAGATTTTGAATGGGAGGACAGTTAAATGGAAAAAGAAACCTGGGATCGGAGAGAACAGCATGTAAAATTGAGATGCAGCTAATAATGTGATTGTATATAGTGACACACCTCTGAAGAGGTTCGTAGCTTTGTATCATAAACAATTTCCATATAAGCTTTGATAGTTTAAGGTGGTTTAAAAATGCCTACTGTGCTGGTACAGCCTTTATGCTGAGTTGGGTGTTCTCCCCTTTTCCTTAGGCAAAATGAAAACAAACCCCTCCATTTTTAATGGTTCTTCTGCTAATTAGACAGTGCAATTTTGTTTACACAATAGACTGAGGTCAATCTACCACCCTAGGAGATCTAGTGCAATGTGCAGGGTAGATATTAAAGACAGAAAACATGCGTCTTAAGTTTCATGAAGACTTAAAGAATTTTCATTCCATGGCACTGAGAAATTAACTGTCAGGACAGGAGAAAAGCTGTTTTCCATCAGAGGTGACATGGTAAGAGAATGGCTAGACAAAGAGGCTCCAGCAAAAGCTTGTATAACGTCTCTTATCACACAGACAAAAAGGCAAACAGATTCATACCGGATTAGTGGCTAGAAGGGCAGTCAAATGTTTAACCATGGCTAATGACATTGAGCAATTTCACCAAAAAAGGAAAGAAATACACAAGTCAGATAAGCCCTCTAGGTGGAGTATAAAGAGAAGTAAACAGAGGTGGAACATCCGGGAAGGACTTTAGGCACCCTGGATAGGCTGTGAATCCTGGAGTACCCAACCAATGGGAAACAGGGGAGGAAAAATTCAGCCGGGATTGGGGAATAAAAGGGTATGCTTCAAGAATCAAAATAGTGCCTACTTGCTAGGTGACCTGCTCTTGCAAGAATGTGAATAAAAATGTGCTTCACAGAGGATGCCGCCTGAGCCTATTTTATTCATACTGAAATGTATTTCTCATGACAGTTAACTTTTTTCTGATTTAATTTTCAATACCTTTTTTTTGCAAAAAAAAAAAAAAAAAATGTGCCTCAGCAATAACAAAATAGTGAAAAATATTTATTCATATGAATTTAATTACAGGGACAACTCAGTGTCCAATTTAAAAATGGTAACTGTCAACAGCCAGAAAACAGATTTGTATTTTGTGGGCATCATAAAATCTTTATGTGAGGATTAAGCAACTAAAAATAAGTCTTCAGCCTGTTCTTGAGGTATTTTTTATTTGACACATGAAATGATTTACAGAAAACTTCCTGATCCCAGGAGGTTTGCATGGGTACATTTTCAATTACTATTAAATCTCTCTTTTCATCTTTTCAACATTTTATTTTATCCCAGCACATAATCTGAACAATCCCATTACATACTCTAATCCTTTATACATGACCAGTTTTTCATAATTAATATGGATCCCTTATGTCATGATCTTGTTCTTTATCTAAGCAAAATGTTGGGGTTTGTTGCCAAAGACGATCTGGCCCCCTAATTGAGAAGAATCCAGATTTTACAGTCCAATGGATTCCTTCAATTAAGAGAAGTGAGAGCAGTATATGTATTCTTTTCTAATGTAGTTTATTTAAAATTGTTTAACAAACAACCATTTAACTTTGAAGTCTTTTATCTATTGATTAACACATACCAATCCTCTTTATTCTCTTCAGCTGGCCTGGAGCATTTGTTAGTTAATGACTGCAAGTGTCATGCTGCATAATCCAGTGACTTTTCTTGCACAAGAAGTCAGTGATCTAGGGATTCCAATTTTATTTACTTACTAAATTATATAATCTCTACAGTCAAGCATAATTGAGTCAGAAAAAAGTCATAGTTGCTTTCTTTTTGGGAAACCAGAGATCTGGGAGGACAAAGTAAGGATGAGCCTTACCTGAGCACTCAAGGGCAAGGATCAGGGAAATAAAGGAAGGAAAGCAGCCTGTAGGCAAATTGTTGAATTGGGCTGCAAGACTGCAGGATGGAGGTATTTCTTTAATCTGTGATAAATCTCAGACTGTTCAACAGCTTCTGAATTTTGTGATTTGGAATGCTACTTTCCACAGGAAATTCTAGTTACAAATTTGGATTAGACTGTCACGTAAAGGACAGATTCAGAGGACCTGTCTAATGAGGCCTATATATTTCATAAAGAGTTTCCACTTCCTACAAAAAGTTGCAATAAAAACATATATTTTTTTTCCTGTTCAGAATGGGTTCAGAAAAAAACCATAAATAAGTAGACATACTCTTACTGAGTCTATCTTCACTACATCTTATTTGCTTCTGTCTTGAATGCACCTGTGGGGTTTAGAAGGAAAGCTTAACATGATTTTGGAAACCTCATCTCTAATTTTAAGAATAGAACCTGACATGCAAACTACAGTCACAGGACATAAAAGTAACCATTCCCCTGAAAAACAGGTTTTGCCATTTACAGTGCTTTTTAAGTAGGTGGGTAAGTGAAGTAATTTTGGTGAATTCCTCTGAATGTAGTTTGGAATGGTTCTTTGATGGTATTAGACTAGGGAGGGCACGGGCAAATACAAGTGATATGGCAACTATGTTATGTAATAGTAACGCAATATCCTTATATTCATAAAAAGGTTTCTAGCTAGATTTCTTATCCTAATACAGGTCAGAGAGAAAAACTGGGGCACTTGGGATGGGGTTTTAACCTGTAGTTAACTTCTAGTATCTGATACCAAGACTCAATCTGGAAGGATGCGTAGACTAAGAATTTCCAACTCTTTCTTTGTTCAGCCTAAACCATGAAAACCAGAAGTAGTCAATACCCACATGCAATGCTGTTTTGAAATGAGCTCACTGCTAAGGTCCAAAAAAACCTTAATGTTTCAAAAGTGTCTTCACTTTCTTTTTTACTATAAATATGAAATTAAGTCAAAATAGATTGTATGGGGAATTGTGGGGTCTCCATTACTTCAGGCTAAAGTTTTCATTGGAGTAAAAGGCTGCAATAAGGATGTTGGATAATCCTGCTTTGAGGTGTCAGCTAGCTGACTTCCAAGGATGACCCCAACTATGTGACCGTAGAAAGCATCTATCTTTTAACCATTCAGCATTTTCCAGCAAAAGCATGTGCTTTTGCATAACGTAATGATTAAAGTCATTTTCATCCAGGTTATTCTAGTGAACTGCTATGAGGAGAGGGAGCTTGGAATATTCGACTTATTTTCAGAGTGGTATGCATCATACTCTTACAAAGTTCTTCAAAAAGCCTTGTTTCATTTTGTGTTGTTCCAAAACCCTATTGAAATCTAACAGAAGAGTCGTTGTTGACCCTGGATTGGGAAACTAAATGAAACCAGATGTTTTTGGATTAATTTAAAATTTGGTACGGTTTGGGGTCTTCAACATAATACTGGCTTTAAGGTTCAGGTACTGATGTAAAAGTGTTGAAGCTATGTGCACTGCAGTCATGAGACAAACTGACTGACGGATTTTTGCTGCACATCAGATGAAGTCATCAGCGACCATGTAATGTCTGAAGTCTTGTGTGGCAAGTTCCTTCAGACTTTCAGCAGCATACAAAAAAGAATTAGAAATAACCTTTCTCTAGTTTTGGCTTTCACATGAGAATAAGCTGTTGCGTTACCTCAAGGTCCTTCTGTCAAATCATAATGGTTTAAGCCCAATTTTGTGAAGATTTCCTCTTAGTAGAGTAGACTGTACATCTTTCTTAGCTTCTGAATGCTTGTTTGAAGCTTGAGTCTTGTGTGATTCTTCTCATTATCATAAAACACATTTTCATGTATTTTGATGTACTCTGCATCTTGAAGATATGAGGTTAAAAAAATATATATATAGAGTGCTTAGAAGTCTGTAATTTCTAATCCATTAGGAGATGAAAGATGGTGAGTTTCCAACGTGATCATGAGAAAAGTTGTTATGATAGTTCATGGCTGAAAACCAAAGACTTTTTACTTTCACCATCATTATTTTTTAATTAAGAGTGTTGCAATCAATAGAGTACCTGCAGAGATTTACCAACAAGGCTTAGAGAAAAATGAAATTTCTTTTTTTGACTGTCTGATACAGCTGGAAAAAATAGGCATGTTTTCATGAATGCAGACTCTCCGGGGTGGAAATAGATGCAGAACATTCCAAAGTCAAATGAAGTCTAAGAACAAGCACTTTGAAGTTAATCTGCCTGCATTTATCAGTTAGTGTGAGCGATGGATGATCTTACTGATGGAGCAGGGCAGTGTATTACCAGCAATGAGGCTGAGGATACTGTGAGCTCTGTCCCTGTAACCAGGGCTATAACCACACACCATAACCTGTTATTGTAAATTTCTATAGGCATGCTAGAGTGATGAGAGGCCTGCTTTGGTTGGGATGAGATTGTCAGTGACCATTGTAATAAAAGGATACCTTTTGATAGAAGTGCCTTTATATAATTTTGCTGTGGTTTATTAAATTTCTCTCCAGGTTGATTAGTATAAGCGGCTGGCGATGCTGCTTTTTGATCTTTATGTCTGTTGGTGAGATCTTTGCTGTGTCCTGTTATTGTTTGTTTTTCCTAGCCAGTTATAACTGTAGGCCCAATGCAGAGACTTTCTTCTTCTTCAAGGTGTTCATAGTTTCCAAAACATTTGTGAACTTCTGTTGCCAATGCTCATGAGACAATAGAAAAAATCTCTCAGTATAAAAAAAAAAATCCTGTATCAAAACCATAGCAGTAACAAAATTTCATAACGTCAGCAGTTATAGTGCCAATTTTCAATAATTTTATTTGCAACTGTTTGCTACACTGGGCATGAAAGGTTTCATTACCAGAGATAAAACTGTTCTTACAAACTATCAATAATAAAACCATGATTTTTTATATTGATTCCTTGTGTAACTTTTTAAAAGATTTATTTGCTGAATGAAATGTTCTGAATGAACATACATACCTAAAACACAGAGTCTGTGAGATTCAGTAGATAATTTTTNTTGAGATTTAGTTTATAATTTTTTTTTTTTTTTTTTTTTTAATATAAAGGAATCTTCTTACTGCCTTGTATGGAGTATATTGTAACGTTTGCGTGGTGCAGCTCATGGGAGTGAAAATAAATATAAAAGTAAATTCATGGCACAATAACTAATGGCCAGAGTTAAAACACAGAGAAAGAATAGACTTCGATATGAATTAAATGTACAGTTTTTCAGTATAAATGATGTTGGTGAAGTTTATGTGTGACTAAGAGTTTTCTTGACTGATGCAGATGTTCTGAAAAGAAGTTCACAGAAAAGAATATGAGCCTGGGAATATTACCAAGTAATTGCATGTGAGAACATTTTAGGATGCTCCCTGTTTTTAACAAGATCAGGGCAGGCTGCAGTTTTATTGACCTATTGCTTCTGTATGGCGTTATAAAAGCATGGAATACCTTTTTTGAACCTCAACATTTAAGAATAAAACTCATTGCTACAGGATACTGGGGAGAAAAAAAAGCTCAATACATGCAGAAAAGATTTAGACACATCCACAGAGGGCAGTTGCATCTTGGATTGGTGAGTGCAACAGTTCAGATGGAACTTCCAGTTAAGAAATTCCTTAACAGCCAGAGCCAGGATGATTTTGTTGGCGGAAATATCATTCCATGTTTGTTCTTTTGCATCTGCTGTTTTCCTAAGTGTCAGCCCCTGACACCTGGCTGATAATGAGCATGGATATGCATGTGTTCTGATCCACTGCATCCTTGCATCATACATACGTTTTACTTTTGTGTTGTAGAGGACTGAATGTCAGTGGATTTTATTTTCAAGGCAAGCATTTCTGAGACAGCAGTCTTACAACTGCAGCGATGAATCTTTAAATTACTAGCTGTGATCAATTATACTATGAGTATAATTCTCAAAATATGAAATAAAGATTTGGAACCACAGCTTTATTCTATTTTTAACTTCTTTTTTGTCCCTAGAAGGTATTTTAAAGTTCCTTAGGTAACAGGTGACCATATTATAAGCCTTCCCTCTGTGATACATTGACAGATTCATGTATCCTGACAAACTATCAATGCAGAGTATGGCAATGTATATAAAGTGGGCAAATAAAAGCTTTTTGCTCTGATGAATAACACCCAGACAACAGCCTGGGTCTAGAAAATGAGAGTCTCAGGTCTGTCTTCAGAAATCTGCTCCCAGTGCAAGTGGGAGCCCTGTTAAATCAGAGTAATGCTTCTGGAAGTACTACTTTACGAAGTTATAGGAATATGGAAAAACCATGACAGTGAAAAAAAAATTGTGAACAAAATTGCCCATCCGTACTGCTGTCCAAAGGAAGACAGCGGTTTATGCAGGACATAGGTAGCAGTGTTATGCCACCATTCACATAACTACATCTGCAGAGACAGGATCTGACAGCCTGAGCTACAGCAGCCTATTGCAGGGTTTCCTTCTTTTTGATTGTTTAGAAATCTATCACCTTGTGGTGATGCCTACAGTATTGATAGAGCCGCATTGACAAAGGAAGGAAAATAAAAACCTGATTTTCTAGCAGGCAAATCAAACTGTGTAACAGATCTTCAGATAGTGGCTCTGCATTTTACCTTTTCCTCTCCTGCAATCAATACTCTTATCTCACCATGACTGCAATGCTAGCACCTCAGGTGCTCTGAGCGGGAAATTCAGCTGCCAAATTCCCCTTGCTGTTTTACAAAAGGCCTGCTGTCTGTTCTTTACAGATACTTCCCAACCTTTCTGTTCTCCTTGGGCTTATGTTACCATTAAGTAAGAGTTAAGAGTATTGTGCATACATGGGTTATGGATCTGTGCCATTAATGCCAGCACTCTATTCTGGCTGCTTCCCTTTTAAGGGTTTCTGGGGGTGTTCACAACACTGTGTATCGTTGCTTTAAATGTAATTAATACTGAAGACATAAAATTAGGAGATGCAGAATAAATGCCAAAAAATTGAAAATACCTAAGTGCTGAAGTACTATGTTGTTGGTTTTTTTTTTGTTTTTTTTTTTTTTTTTTTTTCCCCCCTCCTACTGTCTGTGAGTATTTCTTTGTTGTTGTAAAGTAGTCTTTATCTATCAGGTGCTAACCACAGGTTTAAAAGTAAACTGAAACCTTGTGTGAGCTTTTTATACATTTTTGTGCATATGTGTGGAAAACCTATCAGAGAGGATTATTATTATATCTTTTTTAATTAACAAAAAGCTAAGGGCTACATATAGTGTAGAAACAAACTATGTACCTATGAGGGAAATTGCAGAGAGAGTACAGACAAGGTCAAAAGTGCACGTCACCTCAGAGTGAAGTGCTATACGACATGTTTTGTTAGTGCTGTAATAGAAACATTAAAAGATGAATAAGAAGATAGCCCTCTTTATTACCTTCAGAGAATCTCATCTGAAGAGAACTAGGATTAACAAAGGTATTTCTAATAGAGCCATTTAATTAAGATTAATTTAACATCAAAGATCTCCACCATTACAAAAGCACTTTCAGGATAGTTAGATTTCCGCACCACCAAAGACTTGGAAACTAGAAGCCTCACATTGCACTGTTTAGAAGAACTAATTGTCTCCAAAATCTAGACATTTTTAGACTCAGGAGGAACAACTCTCTGAACTTTCTCAAAATAACAGGAATAAATATTCTTGGCTGTTGTAACTAAAATATTTTTCATTTATCTGAATGGAATCCCACTCTTCTGCACCGGGTGGTGACCTCTAGCCATGTGGTAGTTATGATTATCCCCAAAAAAATAAAAAGGGGAAAAAGCCCAAGTAAAAAGTCCCAAATCATAGAAAGAGGTGTGAGATAGAAAGCAGAGATGCAGTATGGTTTCTCAACCTTTATTTGGTTGAGAAAGGTTTTCTGAGCAAAAAGAAATTCACGTTATCTTGCAATAGTGGCCAACAAGACAAAAGTAGACCTGCATGGTGGAAACTTCTTCCATAAAGTGTGACTACCATTAATACTTACTATCACTCTCCTGCTTCAATTTTGCTAGTGATCTTTTACTAGCTATTCAAACACCCACTGACACAGAAAACATATCGTGCTAGGGAGCTGGTGGGTGAGTCACTAAAACGTTGCTCAGACTTCCCTGTCTACAAAAACATGATCTGTCTCCCAGTTGGTTTCTCTTCTTGGTTCTGAACACCTATACCTGTAGAAATCCTACTGTTCTTGTTTTGGAGAAGCAAAATCTCACTATTGAATTTGCCAAGCACGTGTCTCAAGTTAGTCCGCTCATATATGCATTTCCCACCTTGGCTCAGATATTTCTTATTCTAGCTCATTAACTGAACACACAGATAATCTGTAAGCATTACAGAGATTCAAGATTGCACTCCCCTGTTGTTTTTCTCACATTCACCTCCTCTTGTCTCCATAAATTTTCCATTTATTGTCTACTCCTTCTTAGCATATGTTACAGGCATCCAAGCAATATGCTACACGGGTATCACATACATAAGAAATCAACCTACTACTGCAATTTGTAGCCAATAAACACAGGTCTACCTTGTGGAAGTTCAGCGTCAGACAAAAAAAGTGAATTTTAACCTTTTTTGATCCAGGAACTATGCAGCTATAGAGTGAATGACTCTTATCCTCTCAACTTTCTGCATATTTTGGACAGGAGTAGGCAACTCTCCCTGGTAAAAAGACAGAATCACAGAAAAAAATTGGTTTAAGAGACCTCTTAAACCTCTTAGATCATCTCGTCTAACCTTATTCTTGAAGGTGGCATAATTTCAATGTCAGATCAAGCTGCTTGGGGCCCTTCCTGCAGGGGTTTTGAAACTGTTGTAATAGAGGTTACACAACCCATTTTGGCAACATGCAGCAGTGCTTAGAAAATTAGTTGAGTGCTTAGAAAATTAGTACTTTGCCTCAATACTATTTAAAAATTGAAACAATATTGATGGTCTCGTTGTGGCTTTGACTGATAATGCAGGCAATCTGTCAGGGAGAGACCATTACAGTATTTACAATCCTCTTCTTCCCAGAAAAAAAGATCCTGTGTACCAAATATGAATCTTCAGTAGGCAGGTTTGTCATACAAGACAATGAATACCATGCTTCCTAGTAGTATTTTCAATATAAAATTGTCCTTAATCTCCTGATAGCCTTGAGAGAAAGGTCTTCAACCTAAAGTTGTGCATTTATGTATCCATCTCACATGCCACGTCCACGTGTCTGTGTCATTTATGTCTGGTCCCAAGTTACAGTTATGTGAATCCCCAGAGTTGCAAGATAACGTGTTTCCAATGCCCTAATCTGCCAGAAATTAACTTCAGCTGTCCTGAAATCAAAGGAACTGACTCTACACCATCTTTTCAACAAAATAAAATCAGAATATTTGGGGAAAAAATTAAAAATGTTCATGTTGCAATTATCCCACTGTTACCTTGTATTGAACCCCCAAATAGTCAAACATGTGAAATTGTTAGAGAGATTTTGTGCATCCTCTACAATATACATTTCAAAGGCCTATTAAAAAATAGCAGCACAGAACTGCAGTTTCTGTCTCACTGAGCTTCACTTCAAGCAGGGCTGGTCAGCAAATCCCAAAATCGCAGGGGAAAGCTATTATTATTTTATATTCTGGTCATCGATAGCGATAAAGGATCCACAGGTATTCATTGATGCTGTAAATTACAAGCTTAGTGATACCTGTGTAGGCTTACTACCTGCAGTGAGTTTGTTCTGAACTGCCCACTCAGAACTGTGGTCAGTGTGGCTGAGGTACGATAAGGGAAAAAATTCAATTTACTTCAGAAATAAAATTCAATTGCTTCAGAAATAAGTGTCTTTCTCTCACACAAACACACACACACGCAAGAAAAAGAAGAAAATACCTCATATCCAACCTGTATAACTCTGAATGGTTCCAATTTGTTTAGGTTTCATTACCTTGGCAGTAATATACCATAGAAGCAAATATTTTCACAAAGATGGGAAACAGATACATTGCCACTGTGAAAAAGTGGAATAAGGGAAACTATATTTTTCAGGAGAGTGCAATTAAGGATATTAGCAACAAAACTGCAAGAATTTGATTTCAATGAGAGTAGAAATAGTTTCCTTCTTTTGAATGTGTGAGTTGGGTTCTCAATAGTAGACACTGGTGTTTCTGATCAGTGCAGAATCCAGACTCATTAAATCACATCATTAAAACATATTCTTAAAGAATACTATTAAAACATACCGCATACTGTTAAAACATACCAGTACTAAACTGGTTTTGGCAAATTACATGTACTTTTGGTTCTCAGCTAAATAAAACTCTTTAATAGTTCGTTATAGAATCACAGAGTGGTTCGGGTTAGAAGGGACATTAAAGATCACCTAGTTCCAACCCCCCTGCCGTGGGCAGGGACACCTCCCACCAGACCAGGTTGCTCCAAGCCCCGTCCAGCCTGGCCTCGAACAACTCCAGGGATGGGGCAGCCACAGCTTCTCTGGGCAACCTGGGCCAGTGTCTCACCACCCTCACAGTAAAGAATTTCTTCCTAATATCTAATCTAAATCTACCCTCTTTCTGTTTAAAACCGTTACCCTTTATCCTATCATTACACTCCCTGTTAAAGAGTCCCTCCCCATCTTTCCGATAGGCCCCCTTTAGGTACTGGAATGCCGCTATAAGGTCTCCCTGGAACCTTCTCTTCTCCAGGCTGAACAACCCCAATTCAGCCTGTCCTCATAGCAGCCCTCTGATTATCTTTGTGGCCCTCCTCTGGACCCATTCCAACAGGTCCATGTCCTTGTTGTGCTGAGGATTCCAAAGCTGGACACAGTACTCCAGGTGGTGTTTCACCAGAGTAGAGCAGAGGGGCAGAATTACCTCCCTTGTCCTGTTGGTCATACTTCTTTTGATGCAGTCCAGGATGCAATTGTCTTTCTGGGATGCAAGTGCGCATTGCCTGCTCATGTTGAGCTTCTCATCCACCAAGTCCTTCTCCTTGGGGCTGCTCTCCAGCCATTCTCCGCCCAAGCTGTATTTGTGCCTGGGATTGTCTTGACTCAGTACCTTTAGTACCCTAAACCTTTTACAAGGCTTACAATTCCTGTCTTGCCTCAAAGATGGTCTTGAGGCAATACAAATATAAAAAAGACATGTATATTTGTATTGAATGAGAAGATGAAGGAATAAGAAATTTGTACTGGGAAAGGAAATGTAATTTTGATTAGATATTTTCCATACAGCGTGGATAATAGAAAAGAAGGGTATGTGTGCGACCTAGGAAAATACAGTGTAAAAAGACACTAGAAGAAGTTTTTTATTATAGGTAATGTTAAAGTGGAGAGGAAAACGTTGTTATATTCAGCTGTGGAGACAAATGTAAAGATGCAAATATTTTCTAAAAGCATTGATAAAAAAATACTACTACACTGGCCAAATAAAGGCTTTCAGTTGCTTGAGATTAATTTCTTACAGTACTATTAAAGTAGACTCAGTTCAGTAATTCACTTCTCATGAAATTTTGTTCTTTTTCTTAAAGGATAAAAACATCAATTTAAATCTCCAAAGAAACATAATTTAAGCACCTGAAACACATGGGATAAGAAATGGACTCAGTGATCATATTAAGGAGCTTTCTCTTAAAGTGCAGCTATGTGCAGTCTAGCAATATCAAATGATCTTTTAGGGGTTTTTTTTGGTAACTGATTTAAAAGGACCTTTTTTTTTTCTTATTGAAATTAAAAAATTACCTATCTTCTAGTGGTCCCATGTGCAGAGGCTGAGATTTTCATTACTGCCTAAAAGATACATAGGTTCCATTCCCAGACACATAAATTGGATTTAGAGTTTAAAATACCTCAGTTTGAATGTCTTTCTCATTAAACCTTTTGAATTAAAGTCAAGCTTCTTAAACTACCCTAATGAGAAACTAATATGAGATTTCATAAATAATATGTTTTCATAAAGCTCAGTAGACTGCTTGTAACTCTGACTTGTCACTGCTTTGAATTCTTTTTGCAGACGATAGGGAAATCAGCCATAATATTTATTAATATCCTAAACATACTTGTAATATCTATTAATAATTCATTAGCACATCACATTCAACATTAGGAAATGATAGTGTATTTGCTTTATCAATTTCATTGTTTACATTCACTGGTGGACTTAAGACTATAGTATAAGCGTGTCATTCTTACTAAAATAAATCATGCAGGTCTTTTTTTCCACTTCTGGTCCCTGAAAGCAGACACAATGTTCCTTTCCTTCTGTCAGATGGTGAGGATGGCCCTCTTGTTTCAGCAGAAATAACAAAGCAGAAAAAAAAAAAAAAAGGTTTTTTGCCAAGGAAGTGGAAATACTAGATTGATTGCTGTACATTGGACTCTTTTCTATTTGTCTAACTGGTGCTGCAATCTACACTGTTTTTAAATTATTGACACTGTAAAATAATTATGTCTACTGAATGATCTTTGCTCAAACTCCATTTCTTGGCAAAGAAACCTCTAGTTCTATAACGGTAGAAGACTCAGTACCAGCAGCATGTATTATTTCCTGTTTGTGGATTGGAAGCAGAAATGGTTCAGAGGAGAAAGATGTTGCGGGTCTTGAAGTAGCTTCCATGCAAAGCTGCAGAAATTAGTACAGTGCTAGCAGAAATGCAATACTAATGTAGAAACTAATTTTGATGGAGGAGCATTTTATCCAAAGTTCACTCTGCATTTGTATCTGCCAAGCTGACAGCAGTCAGATACTAAGTATAGTTGTACTCAGGAATACATGATGTGAATACAAAAAGGATGGAGAGTTTGAGCTGGTGTGGCTGCACTGAGACAGTAAAAATGCTTTTGTGCCATGGTTTAAGAATTGAATAGCATTTAGCTTTCCATACAAGAGGATTTTGGAGAGGTCATTTATGATTTTGCTATGTGCTTAGAGGCTTTTTCCTGAGATGCAGCCTCCGCCTTCAGAAGTAGGGATTTTCCAGTTTTCCGCCCCTGTCCCCATCTCCCTGTCATTCTTTTTCCCATATTGTCCCACTGGGGGTCTGCCAACACAAACACTTGTGTAACAAACAAGTAGTGCACCCAGTTACTTTTTATTCTCCAGAGGGCAAAAAAACAAAAGAAAGTAAGGAGGGGGGACTTCTTCAGATAAGATCATGTTCTCTTGAGAATGACTTATTGCAGGGAGCCAATACTGCAACTGCAGACAAACATGGTGTTTCCCAGAAACCCCCCAGCCAACACTGCAAGTGGGTCCTACATGAAGCTTCTGACACTTCCTTGTGAAAATGCTGTTACAACAAATGACGATCCCTGTGCATTTCCTGCAAAGCAGCCATGTCATACACTAAGCAATAGACTGTCAGAGTAACTGCTTCAGGAAAACACCAGTTTCATGGGAACTAGGTTCTAGTTTGCGGATACAGACCCTGCGTAGAAAGGAATGCAGCAGTGATAACAGTTTCCCCAAAGACTGGAGAAATTTGCTCTGGAGAAATTGCCTTCACTGTGAACCCTCTCTCCTTGTAGCCTACTTCAAATCTTTCTTATCCCTCATTGAAGATTTCTGTGCTAAAACAGAAGAGAAGTAGGGTGGGTGTGGATGTAAAGGATTCGGCAATTGGGCACAATTTCTGCCTTAGAAGTGGAGTCTTGTGTGACAAAATGGGCAAACATTGAAAGCTGAGTTAAACAAGTAAACTGCTTAAATCCTTGGGATCCATAGCCTGCAGGTAGAAAAGTACTTCATAAAAGTCCCTTTTAATGATAAAAAATTAATTCTGTACTTCACTATTTCCCAAAGAGCATTGCAAGGAAGTTTAGGACCTTCGTAAACAAATTTATCCTTCTCAATCTGGGCCTGGGAGTCACTATGAAATAACAAATCCTCCCCGGCACAAATGTGGACTTACAGCAGCCCATACCAGTTTAAGCAGGCAGATGGTCTAGCCTGAGGCTCTTTCCTTGCCTGTTAGCTTGCTTTTCAACAGAGGTGAACTAAACCTCTCTTTCTGTATTTTTTTTCCTTTTAGGCCAGTAGGTCATTGCTCCTGGAGGGTTCAGTTGGTTGTTTGTAGCTGTGTTTGTAATCAGATACTGAGTTTTCTGGCTACTGTAATACACTGTTTTTTCAAAAAACACTATCATTCACCGTAGGAGAAGGAACAGATGGTCAATGCCAATGGTCTGTGTCCTCACTGGCAACTGGATCATGTCTTTATCTGAATATCTCAGATGCTACTGGTGAATATTATTTTTGAAAATTCACTGTAATAAGCTCTGCCAACCTGGACGCAGCCACAGTTGATGTGCTTTTTTTTTCTGGGTTGGAACCCGCTCACTTTTGAATGGACAAATTGGGATGTTATTCCCATTCTTCATCGTGATGTAGCTTCAGTTTCACAGGCAGAATTTCAGACAAAGTTTTAGCATTGCACTGGTGACTTGAGACTCAGGTTAGTCAAATGTGCAAGACCAGCCCTCCTACTGCCACAAATAGCATGAGTTTAAACAGAGTGGCAAAATGCAAAGTTCTGTGAAAAGAAAGACCTCAGGAGAGCAAAATGAAAATAAAACAGAAAAGTGGTGTTGGTTCCTATTGTGCAAACACATATTTAATACTGTGTCCAGTTCAAGTCTTCCCTCTCAGAAAAAGCTACGGGAAGAACTAGAAAATGTATGAAAAACAGTAGTAAAGAATGTCAGGTGATGTTTTCTGTTCAAGGAAACAGTAGATTATCTCTTCAGCCTGGAGGAGAATCAGCTGAGATGGGATATGAGAAAAGGGATCACAAAGAAGGTAAATGGGAATGACCGTTCACTATGATAAAAAAATAGGAGATGTCAGGTAAAATGAACAAACAGCAGGTTCAAAACAAACAAAAGGACATATTTCATCACTGTGTAGGTAGATAACTGGTAGATGTGGATAGAGTCAAGAGGCTTCTCATCAGCACTAGGATCCATTTTCTTTTTGAAATAAAAGCAAAGCTGTTAGACCTTTGTCTGTGTTCTCTGTTTTTGCAACCATAACAGAAGAGCAGATTTCCTTCTGACACCAATTGGGCCAGGTTACAGTTTTGTACTCCTTAGACTCATTTTCCAGGAACTATCTTGGTTCTGTTGACACTAGCAGAGCAATCATGATTGATGTCAGCTGAGGAATGGTGTCTCTGTTTTCTCATTACTAGTTCTCCTCTGATGTCTGGATCTCCCCTGCCAATATGGCTGGTTGGACTCTGACGTATTTCAATAGAGGTAAAAACTGAGTCTCACCTCTCAAATATTCACACACATAAACCAATCTAGTCCTGATTAAAGTGTCCCAAAATTGGATCTATCCAACACACATAGGAAGTGACAGTTAAATAACAAACTCATCCTTTCTTTTTGTTTAGATTTTACTATGGCCTTTTTTATTTTTCATTATACAATGAGCTTTTCTGAATACTGCTAGAATGAAAGATCAGGTAACTCAATGGATTAGACACTGTTCTAGAGCATATTTGTTTCTGAGAGCAGCTAAAAAAAGATCGGATTTTAAGCAAACAACCCAGAGGTCTCTCATTAACAGAACTTGACTGGAAGTGGTTCAGGACAGAAATCTGCACTCAGCATAAAGGATCAAATTTGGAAAAGACGTATATGATGGAACTTTTTGTTTGTTTTCAACTACAAGGGAAGCCTATTGACAAAGCCTTCTTACTCTAGCTACAGGAGGTATCATGCTCATAGGTTCTTGTCCTGCTGGGGACTTCAACCACCCCTATATCTGCTGGAAAAACATCATAGCAAGCTGTAGGCAATCCAGGAAACTCCAGAAGATCACTTCTTAAGCCACGTAATAGACAGCCCTATCAGAGAAGATGCGATATTGGACCTGATGGTCATGAACATAAGTGAACTAATCAAGTGACATCAATATTGGAGGAAGCCTGGGCTGCAGTG
>VXBH01002534.1:23735-51421 GCA_013400035.1 Rynchops niger | reverse complement strand
AAAAAAAAAAAAAAACACACAAAAATTGAGAAGAGGTTTTTTTCTTCCCCCTCCTGGAAATATTATCATTTTGGTATTTGGTTCTGCTCTTAATATAGGTGAGTAGTGCATTCCCGAGGAAGACTTAGTGTCTAGCTTTAGTCTAAAGAAAATTTAACTACTTTTGTCACAGAGCAAATTACCTTCAGAAAGAGAAACTGAGAAGCAATAGTCTCATAACTTTCCTTAGGACAATGACTGGAATCTTTTCATAAGAGTCCCTGTGTGCTTGTGCGTTCATATTTATTTTCACCTTAAGCCTAAATTGCCACCTGCCTTTTTTTAGCCAATGAAATCCCCAGTTAAGTACTATTACATAGACATGCAAGTGCACAAAACCTCTGTAATGCATTTCAGCATCAGTAGAAAAAAAAGTTATAAGAAGGTATTATATATTGTACCAAGTTGTTATATGCAGTAAGTTGTTACATGTTGCCACCATTTCATAAAGAACTGGCATGGATGAACTTCCCATAACAAAAGTGAGAATTGTCCTGGTTACCTCTTCTGAGAAAAAGCTGAATTTGCTCAGGTTTCAGAGATGTTCTGGGAGAATGGTATACTGACTCCTATCTGGTGTGTCAGGTACATATTTTTATTTCAGCCATGAATCTCCTTATCATAACTGGAATTAAGGAGAAAAACATTTACCAAGAAGTCCTTCAGACTGCATTTCAGCTCCTCTCTGGAACTACTCATGTCTTGTGAGATATCCAATTAATGAACTATTCTTTCACACTGTACTAAATTGATTTAAATTTAAAATCACAAATCTTGACAGATTCAGGTCCTGAATAAGCTGAAATCTGTTCTCCTAAAGTCTACCATGTCTTAGTTATTCCAACAATGTTGTAAATTTGTGACCACATGGGAGCTCTAATTCCTTCTAATTGTCTCCAATCTGTGCTGTGCACATTTGTAAGCATGCACTTGAGGAGGTCCTCCTTTCATCTTGTTTTGTCTTTCCTCGGGTGTCTCTTTTTACAGTCACCCTACACACTTTGCTGTCCACTCCTGTGGAAACCAGCTCTGGTTTTCACTGACTGTGTTTTTTCCTCTCACACTCCCATCTCATTCTTGGGTAATGCTCTCCTCCACCAGACTGGCTAGCTCTTCCCCATTTCAGTGGATTCCATCTCTCCCTAGGAGATCCTCAAAGAGGTTCCTGTTGTCAAAAAGGCCAAATCCCTGTTAATGACACCAGCTTTGCAAACAGCTGCTGACAAACCTGCACAATCATTACACACATTGTTGTTTGCATTCCTTTATCATTATTTCTATTATTATTCCTTTTGATTATATAGTGAATGAGGGGAAGGTGAAGTAGAATGGATTGTAATATAACTTTGTGACATAATCGTGATTCTCATATATAATTCATAATCATGTCACTCAGCTCTGCCTGACAATCTCACATATTTTATCTCTATTAAATATACTTAATGATATCATTACACCCATATTTAGTCATTTCTCTTAAACTGGTAAGTTAACCTGATTGAAACGTTTTCATATCTTCTATAGCCATATACTAATTCCATATTTTTAAAATATTTCATGGGAATGTAGTCATTACATCAATATTTTCTAAGACAACCTGTCAAAATAGTTTGTTCCAATGCAGCTTAAGCAAATATTGTGTAAGGGTAAAGTAGGCAACTTTGGGGTGTTTTGTTTGGCAGTAACCCTTTTCTCCTCCTTAAGTTCTCAAATCTTTAATTCTGATTTGTACCTAAGCAGCATTTTAAAATTCTGAAACGTCAGAGGGAAACATTCTATGTTCCCATCAGTTTTCTTTTAAAAAATGCACAGAAGATTAAAAAAAAAAAAATCCCAAAAAACATTTGTCTTCCTATTTCTAGTTAAACTGCAAGATATTCTGTACAGTGAGAAGTATGTTTACACACAAACAAGCACGTAAAAGCACTGTAATCTAAATGGAAGAAATTGATTTGTAGTGCTGCATGAGCCCATTGATTTTCATTCTGTCAAAAGAAAATAGCCTCACTGACTACAGTCAATAGGAAATGAGGTCCTTTCTCTGAAGTTAAGTGTATACTTCAATGATCTGATAAACACATAACCTCTTCAGCAAGCAGGTGCCATCCCCTAAACTGCAAAAAAAACACCTGAAACAATAGGCCAATAATCACATCAGATACACTGTGCAGCATTACGCACTGCACCTTTCACGCTTCACATCATCACTGAACCTTTTCATGTTGAGAGCTAAAGGTGATTGAAGAGTACTTCAAATCACGGCACACGAGTGGTAAGTTTGCTGCGTACAATATAGTCAATGATTTACTGTTTGTAGATTTTGTTAGTTCTACCAGGTGATGAGGACTTCTAGAAGTCTATAACATAGGTTTTGAAACAGCAAACACGTTCGACAAATTTAGGAGCACTGTAAGATAGCTAACATCTACAAAGACTAATGTACTCACAAAAGGAAACAAAGTCAGCTTTGCAATGTGTAACTTTTAAATGACCTAGGAAAAGCATTCAAATGTTATGCTGTGTTATTGTTGTGTTAGCATTGATATGCACTGTCCAAGACATGGGTGTCTAATTCAGTGCTGTCCTTCACAGAAACTTGAGGTGATAGTCCTTCTTTTACCCTTTTTCTTGGTAACCCACCTGTTACAGCACTCATGTATTGGTTTGGCTCTTCCTCCACTGCATTTGGGTTTGAGTGGAGGTTAACCACATCAGAAGGCAAAGAACTTGCAAATAAGAGTTGCAAATGTCTTTGAGTCTTGTCTGATGAAGCTGCTTCATTTTGTCTAAATATTTTATTATTCTTTTAATGAAAAGCTCAAGGTGGCAGTCAGACTGTGAAATATTCCTTGTGAATCCATTTCATTGCCACCATAAAAAAATTGCCTTTTAACATTTCTTTCTTTTGAAATATCTATAAAATACCTAAACTGTTCTGTTAGATTGCTAATTACAACCTTATTAACAGTCCTCTTCATAGTAAACCAGAAGCGCTTTTATGACATATCCTAGTTGTCTTTATTAGACTTTGTTACATCCCAGTCCAACTACATTGGGCCCGGGAGAGGTTCGCAACAATTCCAAGTGTGAAATTAAGACACAAATGAGGTCGGATGCCACTCACTACAGGTTTGCAGGTTTATTGTTATTCCCCAGCAAAAGTCACTAAGACAAGCAATAGAGTAAAGGCAGAAGTAGAGGAAAGGCAGAAAAGAGAAGCAGCATTACAGAGTGTAGCAAGAGTACAGTCACCACCACAGGCCCAACGACATCTCAGCGGTCCTACGGAAGTTTAGCAGCATCCCATTGATCCATGGTTGATGGTGGTGAGGGTCTCAGTCCTGATTCCCAAATTGTGATGTGTCGCCGTGCCAGTTATAGTCCAGGTAGCCCAGGTTGGTCCTTAGCTTGACCAATCAGCGTGACAGTGGCCTTTGCCAAGCTAATTGTCATTTTACACGGTTGCCATATAAGCTTTTCTTGCCCCCTTGCTGTTTGGGCAGCGCTTGGCACAGTCATTATGCTTCAGCAATTTTGGAATTAACAACATAGGCTCAGGTAGGCCCCGGGATAGGCAGAGTCTGGCCACTCTGAGAGCCAGAGGCCTACGCCCTCTCCAGCTGGGGCGAGCGACACGCCCTCCTCAGCTGATGGCAATCTTGGGTGGTGACTGGCAAGGAGGAGGGTGGTCTGCAGAAGGTTCTAAACAGATACAAGCAAGCTCCTTAGCGGCCTGCAAGCCTGCTGTCAATTTGCAGAAGCTTAAGCAAGCTTTGAGACAATTATTTCAAAGTTCCAGTCTTTCACAGACTTAACATACAAAAAACCCCAAAACACTAAAACCCAAACAAACGTCACCCTCCAAAAAGAGGACACAGCACCAGAATATAGCGTGTTCAATCTACCAAATATATATACAATTTTCATAGTTATCAAATGAGATGGAAACTATGTTTGTTAGCACAACTTGTGGTCTCCTAATTACACCCACAGTAGATTTTTAGTTTGTTTTGTGTAGTTCAGGATAATCAGCAACATGTATCATGTTAAACACAGGTTAGACTGTACTTAGTCATAGGTTTTTTATTACAATGGATATTTTTGGAAGATTCGTTATTTGGCTATGTTTTATGTAGACAAAAGACCTTTCACATGCATTGAGCAGAATATGGATGAAAGGTCAAACAAGTTTCCAGTTTTATATTTCAAACTAAAACCCAAAGTCCAGCTCCTTAATAACTGGATAAGTAGCGATGTTCCAGTCCCCAAAATAGATTTTTTAATTTTTAATTTTTTTTTTTTTTTTTTTTTTATTTAAACAGTAGATGGAATAGCTGCAAGAGTATTATAGCTAGGGATGCAGAAAAGTGACACTGGATGGAGTAAGGTCAACAAAGGTCCTTTAAGCACATCAGGTTCATTTTGTCAGCAGTTTGTTATCTGACTGGGAGTCAATGAACAGGTTTTAGACCAAGACCTAAATATTTTATGGTTATTTAAAGAAATGGCTGTATTTTAAAACAATCAATCCACACCAACCACTTCCCCCTCAAGCCCCTCAATGGCATGGGTTTTTTTTCAAATTGGAGTCATCCTCTACAGAGCATTGAATGTCAGAGGTTTCTTTTAAAACTGACACAAAGAGACAGCAAGGTTTCTGCTGCGTATTACACTACTTTGAGTCCATTCCACAAATAATCCTGGGTTCAATTTCACATAAATTATGTCACAGTTTCTCTAATAGCATTATCTTTTATTTTAATTTCTTATAATTTGAATTTTAAACTCAAGATATCCTCAAATAGATAATGAGTTACCATCAGAGAAATGGTCAAGTCTACTGCATATTTTATGAATGAAGGATTACTTTTCCTAGTCTGTGATCATTAAAGGAATACGCATACAATTTTAGTTGTGAACCTTCAATATAAAAGGTAACAGAACTATTACAGTAATTATGTGACACCAATTCCATTATAACTTTTAAATTATTATCAGATCACTATTACCACTAATGGATGTAGACTATCTACTACCAGGCATGAGCCTAAATAGGAGGTGCTGCATAAAGTGCCATTAAGAGCCAAAATAAACATGTAAAATAGAAAATTCAATCAATCAAAAGAGATAGATGGCTTTGAAGGCATCTGGGGGGAAACTGTGCCTTCCTCAACCAGTTCCTGGGGACCTAGATTAATATCTGTATCTGGTGCTGTGCAGTGCTGGCCTAATGTAGCTACTAACTACATAGTAAGTAGCTCAGTAGGATAGCTCAGTAATTTTCATTTTGGTATGACTGACTTTGGCATACATATTCCCACAGGACTGATACGATTCATTTGCAGTCAGACAAGCTAGCCAGCTTGCTCTCTTCTAGCACATCCTCCGAAAATAGTCTAAAATTTTAGATATAACTCTGGATGGCCTTTTGATGGCACAAAAGGCCAATGGCATTCTGGGATGCATCAAGAAGAGCATGGCAAGCAGGTCGAGGGAGGTCATCCTCCCCCTTTACTCTGCCCTGGTGAGGCTGCATCTGGAGTACTGTGTCCAGTTCTGGGCTCCCCAGTTCAAGAAGGACAGGGAACTGCTAGAGAAGGTGCAGCAAAGGGCTGTCAAGGTGATTAGGGGACTTGAACACCTCTCTTAGGAAGAAAGGCTGAGGGATTTGGGTCTCTTCAGTCCGGGAAAAGAAGAGTCAGAGGGGATCTTATCAATGCTCATAAATACTTAAAGGGTGTCAGGGTGGGTATCAGGAGGATGGGGCCAGTCTTTTTTCAGTGGTGCCCAGTGACAGGAAAAGAGGTAATGGGCACAAACTTGAACATAGGAAGTTCCATCTCAACATGAGGAGGAACTTTTTTACTTTGACGGTGGCAGAGCACTGGAATAGGCTGCTCAGAGAGATGGTGGAGTCTCCTTCTCTGGAGACATTCAAAACCCGCCTGGACACGTTCCTGTGCAACCTGCTCTAGGTGACCCTGCTCTTGCAGGGGGGTTGGACTAGATGATCTCCAGAGGTCCCTTCCAACCCCTATCATTCTGTGATTCTGTGACATACTCTGTTGCACACAGCAGGAAGGCAAATCATTGCTGCTGCAGAGCAATCTGCACTCAAAATCAGCTAAAACCAACAGGACTGAAAAAGTCTTCCATCTTTATTTTTCATGGATATTCAGGAAAACTTTTTCCTAACTTTGGGATTTGTTTGTATCCTTCTTTTTTATTTCCTTTAATATGTTGCCTTTCCTTGAAATGAAGTACTTTCTTTTCCAAAAGACTGTTCATCATCAGTGCCTTAAAGGGCTCTGGATCATAGTGTTGATCCCAAATGTGAATATGGCCTCCATGATAATATCTTTTCTGAGAATCTTCATCTTTAATTTCTTACATGGATTGGGATCTGGTATGTGTGATTAGTTTCAGGATTAGACTTCTTCAGTATCAGAGGGGAAACATAGAAAGAAATGGATCTTTATTTATAACATTAAATATAGAAAACAAAAAGCTTTCAAGAATCTGTAACAGAGTTATGTTAAAAAGACATACGAGTTCCAGCTGAACAATGGAACTTAACAGCCTGGTTTACATCCATTGAGTCTAAGTGTATGTGTGCTGGTTTTGTCTGGAGCAGAGTTAATTTTTGTCATGGTAGCTAATATGGGGCTGTGCTTGGGATTTCTAATGAAAACAGTGTTGATAATAGAGGGATATTTTCATTACTGATGAGCAGTGCTTACAGAAAGTCAAGACCTTTTCTGCTTCTCACACCACCCTATCAGCAAGCAGGCTAGGGGTGCACAAGAAGTTGAGAGGAGACACAGCTGGGACAGCTGACGCCCAACTGACCAAAGGGATATTCCATACCACATGACATCATGCTCAGTATATAAAGCTGGGTGAAAAAGCAGCAAAGGGGGGATATTCAGAGAGGTAGTTTTTGTCTTCACAAGTAACCATTACGTGTGATGGAGCCCTGTTTTCCTGGAGGTGGCTGAACACCTGCCTGCTGATGGGAAGCTGTGAATGAATTCCTTGTTTTACTTTACTTGCATCCGTNGGAAAGGAAAGGAAAGGAAAGGAAAGGAAAGGAAAGGAAAGGAAAGGAAAGGAAAGGAAAGGAAAGGAAAATAAGTAAGGCTTGAACTTAATTTAACTATGCACTTGTTCATCTTCATTTAAAATCAATTAGCATTTCCTAGCTCCCAGTTTTAACAGTGTCCAAATTTTGAATGTCAGTAATTCATTAATATAAAATCATAACTTTTCTGTATTGAAGAACTGACAGTGATCAGCCTCTGTCAAATATCTTGGTCACAGAATCCTGCTCAAAAATTATTAAATGTTTTGGGGAAGACAAGGTCTGTGAGCTCTGATAAAGCTGATCTTTTTCTTACTCTAAGACACAGTTTAGGGAGGTTTTTTGTGTAAAAAAAAAAATTGAGATACAGGTTTAGAGAAATTGAAAGGTTAGGCAACTTTTTATGTGGCATATATTATAGAAATGCGCAGTGCTAGCACTTTCAACTTATTCTGTGCTGGTGTACATTGAGATATTTTAGTTATTCTGAATAAAATCTCCCTAATTTTGTGGGCAGTGTATTTTATGTAGGGATATTCATAACAGAATTCTCATATATTAATATAATGTGGATTCCATTACTAATATAAGATTTTGGGAATTTACCCCTTCTTATTACTCAAATANTTTCCTGGAGGTGGCTGAACACCTGCCTGCTGATGGGAAGCTGTGAATGAATTCCTTGTTTTACTTTACTTGCATCCGTGGCTTTTGCTTTACTTATGAAACTGTCTTTATCTCAATCCACAAGGTTTCTCATTTTTACTCTTCCCGTTCTCTCCCCCATCCCAACCAAGGGTAGTGAGGGGGCAGCTGTGACGTGCTTAGTTGGCAGCTGGGGTTAAAATGCTACACCATGCCAAGGGAAAAAGGGAGAGGAAAGGGAAAGGGAAGGAAANTAATTCATTAATATAAAATCATAACTTTTCTGTATTGAAGAACTGACAGTGATCAGCCTCTGTCAAATATCTTGGTCACAGAATCCTGCTCAAAAATTATTAAATGTTTTGGGGAAGACAAGGTCTGTGAGCTCTGATAAAGCTGATCTTTTTCTTACTCTAAGACACAGTTTAGGGAGGTTTTTTGTGTAAAAAAAAAAATTGAGATACAGGTTTAGAGAAATTGAAAGGTTAGGCAACTTTTTATGTGGCATATATTATAGAAATGCGCAGTGCTAGCACTTTCAACTTATTCTGTGCTGGTGTACATTGAGATATTTTAGTTATTCTGAATAAAATCTCCCTAATTTTGTGGGCAGTGTATTTTATGTAGGGATATTCATAACAGAATTCTCATATATTAATATAATGTGGATTCCATTACTAATATAAGATTTTGGGAATTTACCCCTTCTTATTACTCAAATATAGATCAAAGAAGCTCTTACTTCTTTTAGTTAACATATGTGTATAGTACATATGAGTTAAACAGGCCAATTCACAAGAATAAAAAAGTATATGCGTATGTTTCCATAGAATTGAAGCAGCATTCAAACAGACTTTTTTTTTTTTTTAACCTTGTTGCTAATTAAAATATCTTATTTAGAAATTCTGTGCCCAAGGACAGCCCATGTGTTATCAAGTTACTTTTGACCTATAAAATACCCTCATAATGCTTTAAACAGGGGTTGGGATGCTGTTGGTTTTGTTGTGGTTTTACATATTGTTTTGTGTTGGTTTGGTTTTATTTGGTTTGGTTTTTCTCCATTTTCCCTGGAAATATCAGATTTTAATTTTTTTTTTTTTTTTTTTTTTTTTTCTGGACAATAATATTGTGACTCATAATATGGTATTGGTTTGAATATCAAATAACATGCCCAACTCCACTTAGAAGAGTTCCATTAATTGGAAAGATTAGGACAACTAAACCTCAGGTTAAAAGAATTTCTTGCTGCAATATCAAAGCATATCACAGCCTATATCTCAGCCTAAAACAAACAATTATTCAGGAAAACCATGTAGAAACATATCTATTATGTATTATGGCATTAAAATAATTAAAAAGGATAAAGATGGAATTTGTATTAGTATCTTTTTAAAAGGGAGATTGAGTTGAAAAATGCTTTTCCTCTTTTTTTCGTATTTTAAAAGCATATTAAAGCAGTTGCATTGGGGGTATCTATGTCATTGATGTTTTACTGTGCTAGCCACAAATAATTTACCTAAATATGGTTTAGAGATGAAAGCAACATGCTTGTGCTACTGAAACCACACTGTGTTGTATGCTGCTGGCATCAGCCTCCAGGTTCTCATTGCCAAGAGTAATTCTCTTTTTTTCTTTCTTCTTCTTTTTTTTTTTTTTTTCTTCAATTTAAGAACATGTGAAGTACAAGCTATCAATTCTCCACAGGTACTGAGCAAACTGCCTCTAAAATGTTCTTTTAATAACTTCTTCAGGGAGAATAGCGTGGCCTTTCAGTCAAGGATACCTCTAATTGTGTTGGATTTACTTGACATTTTCCTAGGATCTTAGGAAGTGATGAGGAAACTGAATTTGACAATAAAGTGAAGTTTTTGACATTCACTTGGTCTCTAGTGAAGTTAGAATAGTGCTATTAAAGAACTACTACTTCCCAGGATGCAGCAATTACTTTTCTCTATATTTTTTATTTGCTGAATAAGAGATGCAGATATTCTTCTCTAACAAAGATTCTAGCAACCAAATTGTTCCTTTTTACTGTAGAGAGGAATCATAAGTAATATAGATCAGACAACAGGAAGATGACTCATTGCTGAATTGATGAAGCAAATGAATACAATTAATTTTGAAATTATGCTCTGAAGAGAACAATCAGGTAACATTTGAATAAGCCTCTGTTGCACAGTATGTAGTTTCCAGTAAAAAAGTGTAGTTTATACAGTGTTCCAAATTTTTTTTCAGCCTACTTTAAAGTTCAAGGGTGCAGGATTAATATACAAGGAGAAATTCCTATCACTCCTTGGCTTCTGACTCATTCTATGGCACACAAACACAGTTTTAAGACAAAATGTAGTGTAAAGAATCTTCACTTTGATCCAAAGTTACCAAATCAGTTATCATCATTATTTTTGTTTTCAGTAAAGGCTAATGCAAGATCCTTCATATATTTTATATCTCCAATTACTTCCATTCCTACTGCTCTTCTCACATTATTCCTCGTTATCTTGGGGGTATAAAAGGAGCATTCATATAAATAAATCACAGAATTGGCAAATTGGCAAAGCTGTTTTTACCATATAGCTGTTTAAGATGTTTCATCAGAAGTGAACTTATGCACAAAACTCCATGTCACAGGAGTTTCATCTACTGGGTTTCATCTCAACTGGAAAGGTTGAGATGTCCCTGCAAGGAACATTTCCAAGTGAACTTTTTTCCGCAGTTCTTATACTGGAACGGTTTGATGCCTGCATTCACATTCATGTGCTAGTGGAGACTTCTTTGCTGGGTGAATGTCTTGCCACAGAGTAGGCGCATCAATATTTTATGCATCTTTGATTAGCATAGTTTTCTAGATGCTAAAATACTCTTGTGTATCTACATTTTGTAAGTGTAGATGTTTACATCTGACATTGCCACTTACAAACCTTAGCAAATAATTGAGAGACATACAGACATCTAAGGGTATAAATCAGCATTCATAAAGTAGATATCTTACTAGACCAAATGCCCAGACTTTGCTATTTGAATGCAAAGAATGTATCTACCCACTGAGACCTGGATACTCTGTTGGCATTCAAAATGTCCCAGGGCTTGAAGATTATTTATTTATTTATTTTCTACAAGTCACTAAAAATATTTTTTTAACAAAGGCTGAACAAAATGCTATCTTTGTCAACATATTAGATTGATAAATAAGAAGTCTTCTTATTTTCAATAACAAGGTATGTATAAAAATTATTAAGAATGGTGGAGAGGACACGTTTTCTTCTTTAGAAAGTGGTGGTGCAAGTTCAGCTCCAGAGAAGGCAATGTCACTCTTCGTGCTTCCTTCTTCTACTGAAAACACATGTACACTTGTCACTAATATCAGTGAAAATGAATCTGCATGGATTAGGAAAAATCATTCTCATGTTGCTTATTCACAATACTTTGCTTCTGACAGTGTGAAGGGAGAAAGATTGAAAAATCTTTTGGGGCTCCATCACTGAAGATATTTCAGATAGATCAGGCAAACTTCTGTCAAGAATTACATGGTGTTTCCTTGGGATAGAGAGCTGAACTAGATAACATCCAAAGGTCCCGAAGTTGCATGCAACTTTCTTTCTTTACCACCTGACTTGTACCTATGAGAGTGACAAATTATCCAGCTTAAATATTATAGCATACTTACTAGGATAACTTCTGCAAGAAAATGTTGCTATTTATAAGTAGCTAGGTATTCTTCAGCTTGCCAATGCACATAGTCAACAAGGAAGGGCATAATTTAATCTTTATAAACCAGATATTACTGGTCTTATTTGTGTAAAATAGTAATATACTGCAGAAACTGTCCCAGTAAAATCAAAGCAAGGAGAAAACAAAAAAAAGATGGTAGTATACGATGTTGTGAAATCAATATTATTTTTTTAATCTACAATGTATGCTTAATGTGTAGCTGAAAATAATTGCAAATGTAAATTTAGGAGCAATTTGTCTTTTCAGATTCTAAATAACTGTATTATTTATAACTACTTTCTAAATAATTTAATGAAATTATGTGGCTCTTAAGATCAAACTGGAACAAACCCCTTAAAGGAAACTTGTGAAAATATTCTTGGATTTATGATGTAATCTTTGTTTAAAAATGAAAATCTTAAATCAAGATGAAACAGCATGTTGTGCTTGTGAAGAACAGATTTTAATTTTAAAATAAATAGGAATCTAATGTAACTTTAAATAGCTTATCTATTTATTTTAAAAACAGATGAAAAGGAAAATACTGTGGAGCTTCTTAGGGTTAGAATAATTTGGAAGTGTTATCAACTAGTGAGTAAGCAAAGATGTATTTAGACTCCACAGCATCCATCTTAAATTTGCATACAGTCAAATCAGAGAATGTTTTGACATACTGTTGTGAATAAAAATGAGTTCTCATGTTCAGTTCCTAAATCCATAACTTTTTATTCTGTCATTGCACATTGGCCCACTGCAATTTTTTAGTTTATGTGAGGATGACTAAGTTATGCTTCATGTGTCATGCCCATTAAAGACAAAACAAGACAATTTTATTTTGTTTACAAAGTCCTTGTGGATATTTATTCCTGTTACCAGATGATTAATTGCCTTAAGGATATTAAGTGCAATAATTTTACGTAAGGAACATATGTGCCTATTAAGCAAAAATCACCTTTCCAAAAACATTTATATATGCCTGAGTTCCCAATACATTAAAAAAAATATATTAAAAATAGTGTCCCTTAACACATTTTGTGATAAGCCTGGAAGCTGTCATATTCGTGGTAGTGCTTTTCTGTTTTCTTTCTCGTGGTACTAGTGACCAATTAGGTCTGTTTGAAAGGAAAGATTCTGAGTGTCTTTCTAAGCACTGTTAGATTCTAGTTTGCCTAAACCTTTGTTGAGTTAGTGTTATAAATTCAGTTTGCCTTTGTAGCTCCTAGAAGAGGCAAGGAGGGTACAGGCAAAGCATTTAAAGTTCAAGACAGCAATCTATGTTGACTACTTTCCAGAAAAGCCTTACTCTGTAAGTAACAAATTTCATAAAGAACTCTCGGTTTTGCCTAATGTTTTCATATTAGATAACTTTTCCTGCTTAGAAATAACTCTTTTGGGAAGATAAATGTCTGTCTGCTGCCTCAAACTTCATTGGAAGGTAGCTTTGGTGGATAGACATCTGAATTCCCCTGTGGAAGAAGTCAGCATCTGGAAAGCCTCTTCCCAGCAAACCCCACTACTCACTTGTAATTGGTATTACAAGCAAGTTAGGTAGTCTGAGCAGCAATCATAGATTTATGTTGGAAATAGGCAACAGCACTAAATCCCTAGTAAAGATATTTGAAGCCCTATTTCCAGTGCCTCCCTAGATTCTGTGCTGGAGTATTTTAGAAAAGCACATTGTCCAGCTTCCTACTGAAGGTATTCTCTAGCCAGAAATATGAGGATACTTGACTTAGATGACGAACGAATGTTATCATTTTAATTCAGTCTTAAAATTGACCATTTGGTAAGAAAGTCCATAACTTTCTGGTTGGTCCAGGTTTCTAGAACTGCATATCCTTTTAGAATATGAATGCTTGAGGTTTTTGGAAAGGAGGAAACAAGGTGAGGAAACATGGTTGCTGTTGTCACTGAGTGCCTAACTTAAGATACTGCAATCTGTTGAAGGAATGCTACTGTCATGCTTCATTTCTTATTCTAAAGTTTGGCATTTCATACAGCTGGAGTCGTATCCATCACTACCTTTAAAACATAGGACCAAGACCTTAAGCAAGTATTAGAAACAGGACAAAAAACATGAACTACAACTCCATAGTTCTCCAAATTAGAGTAGGTGTCCCCGAAATACTTTCCATGAATATCCTTCAATCTTTAGACCCTCTACCATTCAGCTTTTCTCTTCTCAGACTGGAGGGGACCATTCCTGAGTATTGGTGCCAAAGAAGAAATGTATGTGCTATGCTGCTTTTCAAAAAAATAGCACAATTTGCCCTGGGTGGTGTGCTATTGTTTGTTCCTTTAGTATTTTTATAACCCCAGCATTCAGTGGTTTGGATTTGCACTTTGTTAGATGCTATAATTATCCTTTAGAAAGAAATGGTATACTTAAATTCCAGAGCAACTTGTCTGTCATTGCCATTTACTTCAGCAAAACATTTTATTTCTAGGTTTAGGCACAGTATGCAAAGCTTCCACTGTACCTGTGTATAAATGCAAAGGATTGAAACAGGTTGACAGTCTTTTACAGTGGTGAGTCTCTCTCCTCATACTTTGCAGAATGGCTTCAGTGATAATTTAAGAAATAGCAAGTTTATCAGTGAGTATGTAACGCCTGTTTAAAAATCTTCAAATAAACTTTCTTCTAATTCTTCTATTAAATTTAGCTCTTACAGGATTTCTGAAACAACCCATTTTATGTTTTCATGAATTTATCACATGTATATGATAATTTCACTGTTATCTTTTTTGTATTTATTTATCTGTTATGACTTATCATGTGCTTAAACTATGAGTTTTTGGCAACAGAGACAATCTTCAATTTCATATTTATCTTGTGGATGGAACAACAGGTCCTGGAAATACAACAGTATTGTAAAAAAATGATACAAATAATAAATAGCAAATAAAATGCATCCTTTCTCTGAACTCACGTGAACTTAATGTATGTAAACTGAAGCATGGGTATGGGCTTAATCAATGTAAGAAAAAACATACTAGCACTGAATTTATCTGATAGAAGCAGAAACACTTTTTGATGGACAAAATAAGTGTTTAGCAGAAAAATCATACTAGATTTGCTTGAATTTGGTAAGCCATTAAAAACGCTAAATTAAGATGATGTCACCAGTTGAATTAGAGCAAATTTGACTAACCTTCAAGTGGTGAGACTACTCTTCAAGAGATGTTTGAGATAACATGGCATTTTCCCAAATCTGAAAAGATTATGCAACTAATTTATCAGAACTAACTATGCCTATAGTTTATACTTGCATTTTCATTTATCTGGTTTTGTGCTTTGATGGGGTATATGCTTTACTGTCTCTTATTTTTTATTATTCCATACATCTTCAGCAAGAAGTACCATAGTGTATTTCTAGACATGCAAAGACAGCAACTGATTTACTCATGACAGAACTGAAGTTTCTAGGGATGAATAAACCACTGGTGTGGGATTCTATCAAAGAACAGCAGTATTTAGTATGAAGAACATTATGTCACTGCAATGGTTCCCTGCAGCTTCAACCAATATGGAACAAACTTCTTCAAAAGTAATTTCTAATCCTGTTGCATGTACAGAACTCTACATGTACAGAATTTTTCATGACAGTAGCAGGATGAGATTCTGCCCTCAGAGGCAACTGGTGTCAGTCCCCAGTTAAAAATAGTTGGAGAAAACCAAAATATCCTCAGCTTTCTTATGGGAATTGTCCTAGTGTAAAGCAAACTGTGCAAATTGTGCCTATAGTGTGAAGAAGTGGCTAACAGCAGAGCTATTTCTTTTCCTTATTTATTTTATGAGAATGTGTCTGAGCGAGTTGTAAACTCTGACATGAAAAGACAAACAGTGGTTAGCTTTGTGGGCTGGTTTTGCACAATTGTGTGGAATATTCAATAAGTCTCCATAATTTTCTATCTTCTTAACAATATGTGGATATGTTCTCAAAGAGATTTTCCTAAAAAAATAAGACCATGTTACATTTTGTTAATCAGGAGGCAGAAATACATAGAGTGCTCAAAAAAGACACTGTTCCCAATCAGCAGTTGGCATTGCTTTTGCTAGTAAGAAAGGTATCACTATCGTTTTGTGGTGTTTCATTTTTTCTTCTTTTTTTTTCTTTTTCATTCTCATGATTTAAAGTCTGCATGTTGAATTTTCATGTCAGAGCTGTGGAAGAGAGAAGGCTTCAGGCTTAAGAAAAGCATTATAGTTTTCACCAAGACAAAGATATTGCTTCATGCAAATCTCTCACAGTAGAAACTACTTCTGATTTTCTTTTGTGCAAAATATGGCCTCATTGCCAATATAAACTCCTGCAACAGGTCTTCACTCACTTGAAACAGAGTCTATATATAAAAATTGAAAAGAACTTAAAAAAAATAAGAAAAAAGTTTTACTTTTGCTCACAATATTGTGTTTAAGAAATTTTTTTTTTTATGAAATGCAAAATCAACTGTTCCATAAAACTGTATTTTATCGTATCAATATCTATTGCATTAAAGAAATTCCGTTAGCATTTATAGTCAAGATTATACCACATTTTCATTTTAATCATTATTTTCAAGTCTGTAATACCAATTATTACCCAAACATTCCAGTTCTTCATCTGCTTATATGTTTTCCTAGAAAAAGGGAACTGATTCTTTGCAGATTTATTTGCAGTGCAGAGTTATTGAGGTTTAGATTTATACCAGCACATGGCTTGATCACAAAGTGATCATTGCAATTGTACTTTTGCCATGATATTCATGTTTTGACACTTGAGCCTGTAATTGTTGTTTGGATGACCTCACCTTCTGCAATGGTATTTCACTTAATCGTCTAAAAAATGTTATATTCTCATTAAATCAATCACACCTGTGGGCCGGAGTTTCATCTTCTGAAGACACTTACACAAAATAAACTTTCCTTTTGTGGTATTAAAGGAATGTTGGTGTGGAATTCCCTATTTCATTAAATGAGTCTTTATGTGGCAGAATGTTTTTCATTATTTGCAAACAATCTTGAGGTTAAAATATAATCTCCAACAAAGAATATATTTCCTTTTCCATGACTATTTTAAAAACAATAATTAATTTGACAAGGAAAATATAAACTTACTGACCCTTTAATAATACTGTAATTTGCATGTAACTTTAACTTAATCCACACCTACAGTGGATTCTCAGATATTGCCTAAAGTCTGTTTCTTCTACACTTTTCTCTTGAGAAAATATTCATGGTTCTGCATTAAGAATCACTGTTTGAGTAAGTATTCTACCTCTTACCTAATTTTCTTACTTTGCTGATCAGAAGTGATTTTCCCATTGCATTTCCCAGTAGCAACCAAGTACTAATTTCAGTTCTTAAAAATCCTTACTTTAGAGCCTTTCAAAGAGTTCTTAGCTAATGGAGGATGCAACGGTTCAGTCCATAGCCACACTTTATAATCTGCTATGTTGTACAAGGAATATATTGGTCATGAAAGCAAAGTTTTAAAAGCATAAAATTGAAGGATGTCAGTACAAAAGGTGCAGTAGTGACATAAAGCCAATTGTAGCTGACAAATACAGATTTCCCAAACCAAATATGTTTGGTTCAATGTATTTTCTAATGATTCTGAGAGATAACACTTTCATTTATGATAGACTATTCCAGAGCCTTCTGGCCATTGTTGCCTACCCTGACGTAGAAGGAGTACAGCTGATAGAAATTGTTGGCAAGTGTATAAAAATAAAGGAGCTTCAGACGTTTCATTTTCTACAAATTAATTCCCTGCAATACGTATGTGTTTTGTATAGTTCAACAAACCCTCTAAACATGAATGCTTTAATTCAAAATCAAATAGTCAGTATGACAACTGCCCATTTTCTTGTTGCCCAGGAGTTTCTATTGATTTTTTTTTCTCCTTCAGCAGTTTGTTTCTTCAAAATAAAAATAGGTCTAATGTTTGTTGAATTCCAATTAGACTTAAGAAAGAGAATTTACAAGGGGAGATAGCTAAGAAATCTGATACATCTTCATGATACAGACTCATTTCAGTATCTCTGTTTGCATTGTCTGTTTACGTCGAATCTGTCCCCTAGCTAAGATGAGAATAAATAATAAATGCAAATAAGTATTAAATTTTGTATCACTTGTTTTACTTTCTTATCATTTCAATAGACATTTAAAGTAAAAACTTGTCCACAAGGGTAAGACATCATACAGACAGGTGTTAGAGAGACAGAACTTCCGTATCAAAAAGGAATGTATGGACTATATGTTTTATAAGTTTCATTTAAAAAAAACCCAAAGTTTGGTTTTGGGGCTGGGTTTCTTTTTGATGAAACTTAAACCACTGCATATCTTCTCACAAAATCCTGGTATTTGCCAAGATTTAAAGTGTTCAAACATTTTTATTTCTGCATTAGATTTATGATCATGAGGAGATTTCAGTAAGGCCTTCCACAGATATAAAGCAATACTCAGTGATGGTATAAATGAGTTCAAGCCCTGTCTTTCACAATCTCATCCTCATTCTTCCTGTACCTTGACTTTTTGCCAGCTATGTTAGGTCCTCGTACTACATACTGATCTGTATATTCGCTCTGCTACAGAAATAATGACCCAGTGTCCCAAAATTTTTGATCACAAACACCATACTCACAGAATTTGTCTCTTGTTTTGTTATGAGAACTTTGTAGATTACTGGGAAAAAACATGTATGCTGTGTGAGCTGATTACAAAACTTGCAAATTTGAGGCTATCTCCCAAAGCAATTAAGTTTTGCTGATAACTGATATTGTAGTATGCACACTGCTGTTTCTGCCAACCTAAACCTGTGCACCACTTTCACCACCAAAGACTCCACCTATCATATGAGCACGTGACTGATGACTGGTCACCCTCTCACTGGGTATTTCCTGCAATTTCATGTAGGAATATTTTGAAGTACATACTTGTGTTTCAGGTGCTAGAAATCATCATTTATTTATTTATTTATTTATTTATTTTTACTGATTAAACTTAGTAAAACAAGTGCTAACAAAGACAGTCTTTTGTTTGCTTTCCTCTGGTCAAGGTCTGCAAGCAGCATAGTTATGGTTTTCTGATAACAAGCCAGTCAAGAGGCTTGATCCAGATAAAGAGCAAATCTACAGGAAAATTACATAGCTTTTAGTCAGACAGTGTGTTGAGCCACTGATCCTTGCATGAGCAATGGAACCGTGTGTCTGTGGAATTGGAAGGACAGATGACTCAGGGAAGTATGGGGACAGAAAGAAAATGGGCTTAGACTCGTTTAACCTGAATTTGACTGAATCCTAAGTAGGTTTGCATCTTTATCTTCTTTTGGATGTGATCCAGTAGGTGTCATAAAAGACAATAGAATCATAGTAGCTTTTTGTACTCAGAGACACAAAACATAACATGGTACTCCAGATGCAGTCTCAAAACTGTGGGGAAGGATCACTGCCCCATACTGTTGGCTAAATTCTTGCTAATTTAGCCTGGGATGATACTGGCTAACTTTGCTGATAGGCCGTCCTGCTTGCTGTCCCCTAGGACCCCTGGACTCTTTTCTGCAGAGCTGCTTCCTAGTCTGTTGGCCCCCAGTTTACACCATTGCATATTTTCATTCCGACCCAGGTTCAAGACTTTACTTTTATTCAGCTTCATGAGGTTCCTGTGAGCTCATTTCTGTAGCCTGTCCTATTCCCTCTGAATAGCAGTCTTACCTTCCAGAATATCAAATATTTGTATATATTCACATTTGGATTGAAAATTTTTAATTAGAGCTGCGGTATCTTGCTGGTTTGTTATCTTTGTAATTTAGGGGGAAAATATAATAAATATTTATTTCCTCAATGTCTTATTCCAGACATTGTGTTTGCCTCCCTACCATCAGAAAAGAAGACATACATTTCAGGCAAATTAACTAGTAATGTAAATTAGGTAGAAAAGGGTTTAGGAAAACTGGTATTGGTCTGTTTGTACTAGGAAAAAATATTGACAAAATAACGTTATCTGAATATTTCTCTTAGGTATTATCATCAAAATTTCACCCTTCTTCAACTAGCTCTGACAGCCTCATCCTGGTCCGCTTTCTCTTCTTTCACTGAAGATTTAAGAAAAGGCATTGTTGCTTATTACTTAAAAAAAAAAAAAAAAAAAAAAGAAAAAATCTGTTAGTTCTGAAGGACAGCAATATAACATGGACAATACATAAAACCCAAACTCTATTGCTGATCTTCCTTATCTATAAAACAGAACTGCAGAAGTGAGACCTTTTCTTTTTAGATACTGACAAGTTGCGATACTGGAAAGACAGTCAACATTGTGACTTGTCAAAAGTGTTTGTATTTTCATTATTTCTCTTGGGGAAAAAATATATACTGGAACTCAATACAAAGATACGGATAAAACATCACAATACTTTAGAAGCTCTTTCTCACTGTAGTTGAAGTCCATTTACATTTGAAGTCAAATATCAAAGACTCACATGTGACCTGGCATAAACCAAATATTCTACTTGCCAGAATTGCTTAACCATGTTAGTTACCTAAATTCATCATATACATCTCTTTTTACCTGGAATTTCTGGTTTCTGGACAGGAGCTAACCTCCAAGCTACCATGATCTGGTTTTATATAGTCAGATAACCTGAACTCATCCTGATTTCTACTGTAAACCTTGGGAACATGTATGTTGCCAAATCTTCTGTAGCAGTTGGTAATTCTAACTTTTTTTCTAAAAGCTTAGCATGCCTAAAAGATTAGTGAGGTTACTCACTCAGAAAATGTAATCTGAGTCCTAAAACCTACTAAGAACTGAACACACACAGTAAGGTCCACCTTTCTGAAGTCAGGTAAGAAATATTCATGGACTAGGCAAAGAAAATGTAAAACAAGTAGATTTAATGTTTAGGGTTCCTCTGGCAAAGGACAAAACTGAGGATATCATCTTTCACGGAATCATTTAGGTGAAAAAAGAACACCTTGAGATCATCTAGGTCAACTTCACAACTCAAGTAGGGTCATCTAGTCCAGGAGCATGTCCTGATACGTTTTGAACACTTCTGCAGATGGACATTGCCAAACCACTGTCGTGATTTAGCCTCAGACAGCAACAAAGAACCATGTGCCGCTCACTCGGGCTGTCCCAATACAGGAAGGATCCAAAGAAAAAGGCAAAACTCGTGGGTTGAGACAGAGGCAGTTTAACAGAACAGCAAAGGGAACAAGAGAACAACAGCAATAACAGGGACAGAGGAATATACAAACGCGATTATGGAACCAGAGCTCCCCCCCACTCACCGACCGCACCCGGGATGCCCCTGCCTGATCCAAGCGGCGAGTTCCTGCCCCCCTCCCCCCTGCAGCTCAGGGTGGGCATGGCTCCCATGGCATGGAATACCTGTGAGCCTGGGGATAATTAAGCCGGAACCAGGACAACCACCCTGGGTAACTGGTTTCAGTGTCTGATCACTCTTAAAGTAAAAAGTGCTTTCTTGTGTTTAGGAGGAACCTCCTATGTTTGAATTTGTGCCCACTGCCTCTTGGTTTGTCACTGGGCACCACTGAAAAAATCTGTCTACCATTTCTTTTCTACATTCCATCAGGTATTTATACACATGGATAGTGAAAGTTCGCTCAGCTTCATTGTATGAAAGATGCCCTTCCTCATGGAGCCCAACCTTTATCCTTGTAGAAATATTTAATCCAGTAATGTAAATGTATTTATAATGCACATTTTCCTCCCAAGGAAACATCCAAATTGCAAAACTCATATAATTTCTTCTGCTGTTTCACATTCCTGCTTAACTAGAGGTTCGTCTTCATAAGGACAGGATTGATGGCTAGTGTGCGCAAGATGGTTATGAAAAACAAGGGTTCAAGGCAGGGAGTGCTAGAAAAATGGCTAAAAATCCATGATGTGTCTCAGTTTCTTTCTGTGTCTTCTGGCCACTGTGCTATTAAGAAAAAGTTAGCCCCCAGATACTTCAATAAACATCTATCTGAAGTAAATTAAGAACATTTACATTTCCTGTATGTTCTTTGTGCTTTCAGGGAATAGGCAGACTATATCTAGCCTGTGTTACCTTCTTGAGGCGCTTAAGTTCCTTCTTACAGTGAAAAGATGGCTGAGGGCTCCTACTTTAAACCTCATTGGCTCTCTAGATATGACCAGGTTTTTTTTCTACCAACTTTGTATTCATTGAGGTTACTAAATGTAAAAAAAAAGTGAATTTTCTAAAAGTCATGTCTGTTTTGACCACAACAATAATCGGTAAGCATTTTCCCTGTATTTATCGTGACGTTGATTACTCATTCCTGTTTTTCCTATTTTATCTTTCTGACCTACCAAGGAGGCAAAGTGAATGAGCTTCTGGGTGAGAGTTTGGCTAGTAGCCAAAGCTAATCCCCCACAGTATGAAACTCTACTGAAGGAAAGCATGTTTTTCTCAGTAGCACAATTCCCCGATCTAGAAAAGAGACAACTTTGGGGCTACATCTAAGCTACATCTAAGCTGCAACAAAATCAAGTTTTACAATTAGTTTTACAATGGATTTTACAAATTAAACAAACAAAAAAAAAATCCAGGGTGTAGATATAGGATTTAAATCAGAATTAGCTGTGATATTTTTGTAGCTAGGTAAAAAAAAAAAAAAAAATCAATAGAGAAATCTGTATGACAACGCGCTTTCCCAAGGCTTTCCATCTGCCTTAAAAGGACATTTTTTTAGAGGTATAAGATGGCCTTACTATGGTTCCTGTAGGCACTTTGACCCCAAATCCCTCTCCTCCTGAATTTGATTTTCACAAAAATTTGACAAGCACGCGAAGTTACTGCATTATACTGAGAAAAAAAGAGTGAGAGGAAGGACCCTGTAGAATTGCAGCCCCATGAGATGAGGGTGTTCTATAGCTCATAGTGTTAGAAACAGTAAAAAACAAGTAACTAAATTACACTCTTATAGTGAGTTCACTGAACGCTTTGTGGCTGGTTGGAACTATTTGTATAACTGATGCAAATGGAAAGGGAAACATTACAGGTCATAACCTGTGAATCAAAAACTTACTTGCCTGGAGCAAACTTTCACACCATGTGAAAGAGATGTTCAGCCATGGTGTTGACCATGGGACATTGGGAGTTTGTGACTGGAAAGAGCTGAATTGCAGTGCAACCACATATTCCTCAGCACTGTAAACGGTGAATGGAAAAACTCGGAACAGAAACATACCAAACTTGCAAGGTCAATGGACCCTGGGCTTAAATCTGGGAATTACAGTAGAAAAAGTAAAGGTTTTAATACACAAACTGTATGGATAGTAGACATAAGGAGTTGAACATAATTCACTGTCCAATGCCTACAATTGTCTACTACCAGCATGTAAGAAAACAATGTAGTATCTTAGATTTGGACTTGTTTTTGAATAAAAAAGGAAAGAAATTCACAAATGGATTTTACTGATTGGTATGGTCACTATAAGGGGAAACTAAATGGTAACTTGGACCAATTAAGATAAACATAGAAACAGAATAAAACCAGTAGTAGTACCCTGTTTTGCAAAAAAGAGTTGATGGGTCATTAGCAAAGTATTAGAAACAGAAAACTTAGAGATACTGCTAGATATTTTCTCAGTTCAGGGTGGGCTTTCTAAGGTATCATTCACTGCTAACACAGGAAAGAAAAGTGTGAGTTCAGGGTGGTAAACTAAAAACTTTTGCCATCTTTGGAAGCAAGCAGTCCAGTCCCTAAAGAGAAGAAGTGGTGCTACTGCATGAGGAATGGATGTGAAAGCCCATAAAAAATTAAAGAAGGACAGGATGGATAAAAAATCAAGGAAGGATATAAACTCCCTGCCAGGAGGTGAACCACTTGCTACAGTAATTACCCAAAATATTAGGAGAGCAATCACTTTTCCAGTTGGGGACTTAGAAATAAAGCAGATACTACAAAATAAGGTATCTCAGAGAAAATATACGATCATAAAAGATCATACAGAAATGATAAAGGCAATCAAAATTGGCTGTAATGGAAGGAGAACCAGGCATTATTTAATCCCATATGTGCACAAACAAGGATATCAAGAGCACAGAAGAACTTTAAAAAGGATTCTACTTACCGAACAGTGCTGAACCATCAGAAAATATGACTGATGTTGGTTAAGCAACTCTTTGCATAGGTTAATACAGATGCCTGTGTTAAAAACAAGTATCTTTGATAACAAGAAAATAATTGGTCCTTGGGCAAGAATTAAGAAAGATTTAATTGTTCCATTACCAATAACTAGAGAAGGAAAAAATATTGCTTCACTATAGTTGAGGCCTATTGAGAATGCTTCCACAAAAAAAAGTGTGGAAAAATATCTGTGAAATTTAAATTGGATATGATCAGGATGAAATTCAAGTTTTTTTGTATGGTTACAATTGTAGGGGTGGAGGTAAGGGCTGTGCCTGTGTGCGTATTTGTATGCTTAAAAGAGTTGATTAATACAGTCTCAGCAACTGCTCCAGACAGCTCCTGTAGCAGAATTCAGTAAAATGTGCAGAAGTACTTGCACACTGACCCCTGAGAAGCACCACTCATCACTGGTCACAACTTGGACATCAAGCTGTTGACGGCAACTTTTTGAGTGTGACAATCCAGCCAATTCCTCATCCGCCAAGTGGTCCATCTGTCAAAGCCACGTCTCTCCAATTTAGAGACAAGGATGTCACGTGGGACAGTGTCAAACGCTTAGCACAGGTCCAGGTAGATGACGTGAGTTGCTCTTCCCTTATCCACCAATGCTGTCACACTGTTTTACGATGCCACTGAATTTTTTAGACACAATTTGCCTCTATTCTCTACAGGTCCAAATATTTAAGGCAAGATTGTTGCTATGTCAGAAGTACTTTGGAAATATTATTAACTACAACTGTAAGACATCTCCGCAAAAAAAAAGCTATGTTAACCTTTGCTTTTTTTTTTCCTCTTTCCTTGCTTTGGTGGGGGGAGGGGCAGGGAGGCAGTCCCCAAAAATAACCGAGGCTTTTAGGTTCAATATTTGTCATCAGCTGTAGATGTTCTTGGTCTTCTACATATGTCACAGGTGGAGCAATATACTTTACTCACAAGAGAGAAGCAGCAATATATTTGTTTATGTAAAGCAGACATTTAACAGTTTGATAGTAAATATGACAGTGGTTTAATAAGATTCAATGGCAAGACACACTTGGTTTTTTATTGCATAGGTCAGAAAAAAAATCTGTCAGGGAGACTACCCCTTTGAGTTGTGAGGTTCAGAAAGAACCCCCTTGCTTTCTAAACTCCTTCTCATGGAGAAGTCTAGGTATGGCTGGATCCAGTCTTAATCCCAGACTTTGTCAATGGTTTATGCCTAAAGGATTATATATATGCAATTAATAATTCATATCACTTAGCTAAAATTTCAAATTTTAGCATGGTATTAGTCTGATTTAGCATTCTGATTAGTCTGAGCAAGAATCTGTTGCAGCAAGGAATCTCTCAATCTCGAGAAGTAGCCTTGAGAGGCATCCCTACTCAAGGGGAGTTCCTGGTATGAAGCCTGCTGCCATGCAGGAGAGCTTGGACAACTCACTAATTATGGAGTAAGGTGATTGACTCACAGTCATATTTGCATATTCACTGTAGATGTTAGTTTGTTCCAAATTTGAATTGAGTCAGACATTGACCAGCACTGTGGTCAGGTGAGCACATTGTCATAAATTAGCCCTTGACTAATATATAATAAACTTGAAGGGTTTCNAGCCTGCTGCCATGCAGGAGAGCTTGGACAACTCACTAATTATGGAGTAAGGTGATTGACTCACAGTCATATTTGCATATTCACTGTAGATGTTAGTTTGTTCCAAATTTGAATTGAGTCAGACATTGACCAGCACTGTGGTCAGGTGAGCACATTGTCATAAATTAGCCCTTGACTAATATATAATAAACTTGAAGGGTTTCGTTTCTTTTTGTTTGTTTGTTTGGGTTTTTTTTTTTGTTTGTTTGTTTTTGTTTGTTTGGTTTTTTTAAGGCTCTAAGGTATATTAGGAATACCTCATACTCATAACTGAAGCATTTCTAATTCTCTTTGTTCAGAAGAAATGAAGGATAACTAGGAAACCCATTAACCAAGATAGACTGGTTAGCCATGGACTGTTTCCTGACTCCTGAACTTGTGAAAATGGCAACAGTTCAATTACTAAGACAAAAAAAAAAAAAGAACAAAAGAAAGAANATATATAAAGGGGGAAAAAAAAAAAAAAAAAAAAAAAAAAAAATTCCTGTGGACTTCTTAAAATGGAATTGCTGAGGACCTAGCAGCTGTGACAAGTGACCTCTACTTCCTATTAAACAGTTTATTACATAACTTGGTAGCTTAGGGAAATCCTGGTGCCCAAAACTTTCAGACACTGTTCTTATCTGCAAGAACTTCAAGAAAACTCAGGAATCCTGCAGCCACCTGAAAGAAGCACAGCTCCCAGGAGCTGAAGTGATAAGTGAGAGAAATCTTGAAAAAACTGCATGATTTCCACAGAATATTTTCTGCAAAATAAATATGTGCTCCCTGAATGCTTTCATTTGACTAAAGAAATTTTTGCACCAAGACATAGCTGATAAACTTTTGACAAACACTTTTTTTTTAATGATCAAAAATTAGAAAATATCAATCACTTTGTCTCTCAACAGTTGCAACTTCAAATACTCAATTTCATATTCATTTTCAGGAAAAATATTCCCTCATTTCTGCACCTGACTTTCAAAACAGATTGCAATGTCTCGACTGGAAATCTGAAATATGTTGGGTGGAAGCAACTGAGAATTCACTTGAGAAATAGGCATTTTGAGTACAATAAAACTGCAAGAAAAATAAAATGCCCTCCTTAAAGGTCTGATAACTTGTCTTTACTATGATCTCTTTTCAAAAATGCATACATATGCTGTTTATCCACTATATCTGTATGTTTGTACAGTATATTCACTTATATTTAATGAGGAAAATTATTTAGTGTCCATCTATGACAGTTTGTTTTCTATCAAATGGTATCTCTTGCATATAGAAAAAACAAACACAATAGAGAACAAACTTTTTAAATATACCCATTTGCTCCACTTTGAGTTATACAGCTGAGTAAGAATAACTTAGATTAACATTTAAAGCATGCCTATTCTTGAAAGGCACTGTGGGTTTTCTACACCTGTATGAAATGATCTGAAAGAACTGTTACATGATTTTTACAGGATATGGTTCACTGATCATATCTGTGCCAAAAATGCTATTCGTACCCTCAGGCTAAGGAAGGTTATATCTTCGTAATTCTACCTTTCCTATCATTGGCATAACTCAGCTCAGCCTCTGTGCTGTGGTGCTGTGGTGCTAGATCAGTGCTAAGCATCCCCTTTCCCTTCATTTGTCCTCACAGATGCTTGTGCATTAGAGTGCTCTCTAGATGAGCCTGGACTCTCTTTAAGCTCTGTAATTCATTAAAATCTAAGACCTCAGCATGAGACACACAGAACATGAGGCACATCTGCTGAATAATCACATTTTGAGCTCAACTATGTGAACCTGCCTTGGGTAATAGCAAAGTATGACACTTGATTATGATAAATGGGAATAGAACAAGTTATCCAGATGATACCACTGCAGTTGAGGTACACAAGTACACTCATAGATTTATTAGTGTAGACAGTCAATAGGACAACAGAGAAAAGAGTGCTAGACACAGAACTATTATTGCAGTGTGGCAATTCAACCCACATCATATTGCTTTAAAGAATCTTATTCCCACATTCCAGCAAACCTGCTCCCAAATTGGGTTTATTAACAGAGGTCAAAATGTCAGACAGTATGAAACAAAAAAATGTGTATTCACAAGGCAATTTAGCATACAATAAGCCAAGTCAACCAGCAACAGCTCATATTAGCCCCGTTGGCTGCTTATACTCTGGTGGCTAATTCAATCCCCTGTTGACTCTTTAAGTGAGTTTTCCTCCAAAAGTACACTTTTAAATTGTATAATCCATGAATTCAGGGCACATTGGAAGCTGGCCATATGGCTGTAAAACCAGTTATCATATAGATGTTGAAATGGCAGGATGAACATTTGAAAAGAAACAGTGCTGGTAGAAGCTGGAAAAATCAATAGAAATGTTACAAAATTAAACATTTTTTTCATATATGAATGTCACCATATATTTAAAAAAAAAAAAAAAAAAAAAGTGGTGATTTAAGTAT
>VXBH01002534.1:0-23344 GCA_013400035.1 Rynchops niger | reverse complement strand
AAAAAAAAAAAAAAAAGTCCAGGTCTGATCACTATCACTGACTTTGTATCAAAACCATCAGCAATATAACTTTTGGATAATTTACTGGAGCTTTTTGGTAATCATTGGTAAGTATTAGCCTACCACTGTATGTATTCTGTTTGCATAGGTTGGTTGTTTCTTTTTATAGGTCCAATGTTGTCAGGGATCTCAAAATACTTTAGTAGAACAGTACTTTCTATAAAGGTTTACTAGGAAACATCTCTATGAAATTGCATTGTCAATTAAAAGTGCTTTCCTAAGTATCAGACTCTCTTCATCAGAATGCAAACCAACTTCTTTCACCTGTCTGTTAACATATGAAACATACTGGTGAAATACTGCAGATAGTGTTTTTAATCACCGGCTTATACTGCGGTTGTCTAAGTCAATTGGACCAGAAACTTTCAGATACTTTCCAAAACACTTTGAACTTTGTTAATAAAAGCAACAATTGAAGAATGAAAATTGTGTGCTTCTTACTACACTTCCCAGAGGGTGTTGTGTGGCCGTGGATGTGAGACCTATATGAATAGTCATCAAATAGTTTGGTACCCAAAGTTTAACATTACTAATAACTTACTGGAAATTGTGGTGAAATGCATATTCTACAATCTAAATAAAAATGTTTAACTGCAGAACTGAAGAAGCATTAAAGGCTTGATATTGTGGAGACTTTCAATTTTATATTCAGTCTGGGGATATGATGAAACGCTGTGTCTCACAAGTCCTAAATCTCTAATTCAAATATCAGTCAAGCATTTAGTCACTTCCCTCAATATGTCTTCTTTTGGTTCATCACCCAACCACTACAGGCCTGAGCAAAAACATCCTCTGTAACTGTATATCTGGAGGGGAAGTCTCCTTTATACAATATTAAAAGTGTTTAGAATAGAATAGAATAGAATAGAATAGAATAGAATAGAATAGAATAGAATAGAATAATTTCAGTTGGAAGGGACCTACAATGATCATCTAGTCCAACTGCCTGACCAATTCAGGGCTGAACAAAAAGTTAAAGCATGTTGTTAAGGGCATTTTCCAAATGCCTCTTGAACACTGACAGGCTTGGGGCATTGATCACCTCTCTAGGAAGCCTGTTTCAGTGTTTGACCACCCTCTAGGTAAAGAAATGCTTCCTGATGTCCAGTCTGAAGCTCCGCTGGCACAGCTTTGAATCAGTCCCATGCATCCTGTCACTGGATCCCAGGGAGAAGAGATCAACACCTCTCTCTCCAGTTCCCCTCCTCAGAAAGGGGCAATAAAGGTGCTACTCAGCCTCCTTTTCTCCAAACTAGACAAGCCCAAAGTCCTTACCCGTTCCTCGAAGGACATTCCTTCCAGCCCTTTCACCAGCTTTATTGACCTCCTCTGGACGCATTCAACAACCTTCAAGTGCTTCTTAAATTGTGGGGCTCAGAAGTGCACATAGCACTCAAGGTGAGGCTGCACCAACACTGAATACAGCGGAATAATCAATCACCTCTTTTGACCAGATGGTTATACTGTGTTTAATATTAGTCAAATATTGTTAAATATTACAATGCAGCTGTCCCAACAGAGAGGCTCAAACAGTCTCCAAAAGTATAATTCAAAAATAATTTGAGGATTCACTGATCATTTTTTTCCTTTCTCCTCTTCATCCCCCCAAAGAGGTTAAACTCCTAAATCAAATACAGGGTTCTTGCAAGACCTGAAGAAACAACCATTTATATTAATGTGCAGAAGAATATATCTGGTATAAAAACTTATGTTGAATAACACTTACAGGATGAGGAAGAAAACTTTTTTCACAGGAGGCCAAAAAAGTCTTGTCATGAGTACCTCCAGACTAAAGTATAATAAAAGAATATATAATAATGACCACAGTTCCAAATAAGTCTTGACTTGAAACAGGGTTTTTTTAGTGTTGATTCAGGTGTTCCAGTGATGATATATGAAACAATTTTTTCATTAGTTTTTTATACTGAAGTACCCTACAATGTAATCCTACAGTTACATCTATTTCAGAGTTATTAAAACCACACAAGTGCCTTCATGCTGAAAGTCGAATTTTAGAAGGTAATAACTTATAAGTAGTTTTAAGATTAAGAATTGTATTTGCACAAATCAGTAATTACACGAGATAGGAAAATGTTATATAAATTTTTTAGGGACTTGCTCTTTTTTTGCTGTGGAATTGTCAAATGTGCATGATAGGTTTGAAATATAGCCTGAGCATTGGCGATCTCACTACAACTACTGAATTTTTCATCTAAAAGCTTCAACATCTTTATTATTGCTAGAAAGGAGCAGGATAGTGGAAGTATTGCATACAGTGATGTTACGGCTTCAGCTGGGATGGAGTTAACTTCCTTGCTAGCAGCTGGCCTAGTGCTCTATTTTGAATTTGGGATGACAGATAGTGTTGTTAACACACTGTTGGTTTTAGTTGTTTCTGAGCACTCAAGGCCTTTTCTGCTCCTCATACCACACTGCCAGCAAATAGGCTGGAAGTGCACAAGAAGCTGGGAGAGGACACAGCCAGGACAGCTGACCCCAACTGACCAAAGGAATATTCCATGCCACATAACATCATGCTCATGCTGGGAGAAGAAGAAGGAAGGGGTGGATATTCAGAGTTATGGTGGTTTATCTTCCCAAGCAACCATTACTCATGATGGAGCCTGACTTTCCTGGGGATGGACGAACACCTATCTGCTGATGGGAAGTAGTGAATGAATTCCTGGTTTTACTTTGCTTGTGTGCACAGCTTTTGCTTTACTTATGAAACTGTCTTTATCTCAATCCCTGAGTTGTCTCACTTTTACCCTTCCAATTCTCTCCCCTATCCCAACCAGGGGGAGTGAGCGAGCCGCTGTGTGGTCCTAGCTGCCAGCTGGGGTTAAGCCACAACAAGTGATTTCATTACTCCACCATATTTGAAAAGCCATGGCAGCAGGCAGTGACTGCCAGTGACTGAAGAAAAGGGAATATCACACCCTTTTTCAAAAAGAGTAATAGTAGGACCCTGGAAACTACCAACCAGTCAGCCTCGCCTTTATGGCCTCTGAGACCATGGAGCAGATTCTGCTAGAAGATATGTCGAAACAGACAGGAGACAGGGAGGTGATTAGATGCAACGAACATGGCTTCGTCAAGAGCAAATCTTGCCTGACTAGTACTGTGACTTGCTATGGTGGGATGACTGCATTAGCAGACAATGGAAGAACTACTGATGTCATCTATCTGGATTTCTGTAAGGCATTTTACATGGTCCTCCACAGTGTGATGCTAAATTGGAGATATGAATTTAATGGATGAGCCGTTAGATGGCTAAGGAAATGGCTTGATGGCAACATCCACAGAGTTGCAGTCAACAGCTCAATGATGAAGTGGATACTAATAACAAGTGGTGTCCCTCAAAGGTCCATACTGGAACAAATACATAGATAGTGGTATTGAGTATGTCCTCAGCGAGTTTGCAGAGAGCACCAAGCTGCACTGTGTGGTTAGTTTTCTAGAAGGAGGGGGTGTCATCCAGAGCGACCTAGACAAGCTTGAGGAGTGGGCTTGTGTGAACGCTGTGAAGTTCAAAAAGGCAAAGTTCCCCATCTTTCTTATAAGCCTCCTTTAAGTACTGAAAGACTGCAAAAAAGTCTCCATGGTGCCTTCTCTTCTCCAAGCTGAACAACCCCAACTCTCTCAGCCTGTCCTCATAGGAAAGGTGCTCCATTTACATACCTGCTACCTCACCTATGAAGAAAGGTTAAGAAAGTTGGGATTGTTCAGTTTGGAGAAGAGGCCTTTCAATACTTAAAGGGGACTTATATGAAAGACAGAGAGAGACTTTTTATCAAAGCCTCTGGTGACAGGATAAGGGGCAAATGAAAGAGGGTAAATTTAACTTAGATATAAGAAAGACATTTTTACGATAAGTATTATGCGACACCAGAAAAGGTTGCCCAGAGAAGTTGTGGATATCCCAGTCCTTGAAATGTTCAAGGTCCGGTTGGACAGGACTCTGAGCAAACTGATCTAGTGAAAGATGCCCCAGTCCAAGGTGGGGGCTGGACCAGATGATCTTTGAAGGTCCCTTCCAATCCAAACAGTTCTATGATTCTATGAAATATCTCAGGCACAGAAAATTTCTAGTCAGACTCCCCCTCCTCTCCTCTCCCCCAACATTTCCAATTTTAAATGTGGATTACATAGATTTAATTTTTCAAGATCTAAGTAATTGTATTTCTTTTTCAAGCCATGGCTTTTTAGTTATCTGTCCAGTTATCTTTTTAAATATCCGAAAATTTTGAGCCATAAGTAGAAGGAAGATTGCTTACAAAAATGTCTACAGGCATGTCTAAACTTTAATATTTGGAGTATTTTCCAGAGTTTGGATGCAAATGGTTATCCAAATTGACTCCTACCTTTATTTCAGGATGGACCTTCACACTGTTGACCTGTATGTCTTTTTCACCAATAGGAAAAAAGCTGGTGTGGAAGAGGGCAAATGGTATATTCAGTAGGACACTTGAACTAGATCTATAAGGAACCAAAGTTGGGATACAAAATTATGTGTGCATGCCTCACAGTTAAGAAAGGGCCGTACGTGTTGCTGGCAGACTCGTAACAGTAATTACCATCATACCTTCAAAATACTCAGGCTTTGAGATTTATGTTTCAGAGAATAAAAAAAAAAATATTTTTAATTAAAGATTTTAAAGAAAATGTCTGGTTTCTTGTACTAGAACTCAGCAGACATTAGTGTAGTTCCACTGGGAATTAACTTGGCTTGTTCTCCCTTTTCCTGCCTTAAAAGCTGGAATACTAAAAGCCAATAGATTTACTTTTGATCAGAATCAGACAGTATGAATCTAATCCATTTCTTTTAACTTCTGTGGATTTACTGTATTTTTGTATAATGGAGATCGGAATTTGTCTTGTGGTCTGAATGTAATTTAAAAGAATTATGCAGGAAGAAAAGGTAAGTAAGGCTTCTGTCAAAAGGTTAGAAAAATCAATAGACAGAGCAGAAAATAAAGTGGTAAAAAGAGTCTTAAAGAGCCCAAAAGTTAAAATGTCATTTTGAAATGGGAGAGAGGAATTTTGCTGAGAAACTGTAGTTTATGGCACAAGCTATCTGAATGAATAGACAATCAGCCTCATGACTGCTGGAAGAGTATGCTGCACAGTTATGTAATGTAGACCTGGTTTGCACCCTTGGAGTAAGTCTAACCCTTCTGAGTTAATTAACTCTCCTTTGGCATGTGAAAGTGCTGAAAAGAGGCTCCCTTTCCACTAAAACACAAGCCTTGTGTTTTCTTTGCTGTTTATTAAACTAACCATGAATTTGACAATCATATCCTTTTCCTTAGATTAAGTCATTCATATTATTTATTTATTTTTCTATCACCTGTTGACATCTGTTGATGCAAGTAATTTTTTATTTCAGTTAAAGGTATTTATGCATTCTGTGCAAAGTTCTAGTCTGAAATAATTTCTTCAGACTATGATATAGTATGTTGCATCATAAAGATTGTTATTTAATGATTTTCCAAAATAGCTATTACAGTCTTAAAATTTTTTTACATCTTTTCTTACATATTTTATAAAAGTGTATCCTTATTTTATATGAGATCTTCTCCAGTATTTTCACGTGGATTTGAATTAGGTATCAGATCCTAAAGGCAATCGATGTGTTAAAAACATTATTATAAGTCATTTTCTTTAGTGGAAAAGTACATGTGATCTTTATTTTTAGTTATAATTCCACTTATCCAGACTAGTCCTGATAAAAACATTGTTTGTTTTATTTCTGTAAGTTTAATCAATGTAACTATCCTATGAATTCCTTATTTTATGAAGTTCAGGTTTTAGATGAAGTTTGAATCTTAGTTCACTTTTATCTGAGACTGTTCCTTTTTAAACCTAGCAACTGGCAGTAGATTCTGGTACTTATGGGGTACTGTCTTTATCTAAGTGTTATTCCCCTTTTTTATTTGAAAAAGAGCAAAAGCCTTCCTACTGCCTGGTAGCTCTAGAGTTCTACAGGATCCATTATAGCTGTTGTAGAGCCTATTACATAAAAGTCCCGAATAATCTTCCCTTCAGATAAATTATATAATCTAATGGAAGGTTTCTACCTACAAGGACGTCACATCACCAGCAAAGAGTATGAATTATCATCATAGAAGCCTCAGGAACTCTTGAAACTAAGAAATCTCCATAAAATCCATTGCCAGTGGAAAGAATTAGCCTCTGAAATATATACATTCTAGGTTTCGTGCTATCTATTAGAGTGATTGTCCAGTAATGCAGGACCATGTGACAAGAACCCTTTAGGGTTAGCAACGAGGGAATTTGTCTGGAACCACTGAATCAAGCAAGATACTAGTAGGTCACCATGTCTGAAGGTAGAAGGAACAACTCTAAGACTTGTCATTAAAATTAAATTAATATATACGTCAACAGGACTAGGAATTCATCTGCCATCTTAAGTGCTTACTTAACTTCTAGGGCTTTTTCTTTCTCTCTTTTTTTTTTTTTTTTTTTTCCCAAAAAGTTAAAATTGTAGCTGGCATTTTCCACTAATTGGATTAAAAGTATGTTTATGGTATATACCACATGGCTGTCATGTACCTTACATTTCTGGATGGTTGTATTGAACTTGATCTCCATGAATTTTGTTGAAACACTAAGTTTGGCCTAATTGTTGACTCCACTTGTTATCAATGTGTTCAAAAATGGCTCTATTGTTACTTCTAAACATATTCCAGATATTGAGCCAGACGGGCAACTTTCACTTTATCTGAAGTAGTTGGCAGAAATATCACTTGCAGTCTTGTGAAAACATTGTTTGAAATTTCATAATGAAAAGGTCATAACATGTTATCAGACACTTTGCAGAGGGAACCAAAACAAATTAAATCCTAGTTTAAAAAAAAAAAAGCTGAATTGAATAGTATTATTAGCATATCCAAGGAAATGCAGAGTCATGATACTGACATTAAGGAACAATCTTAATTCAAAATTAATACATAGGCTGTTGTGTTTTTTTCCTCCAATCATAAAATTATTTTTGATGTAGAATAAGAAAGAAACTAGAGAATATGAAATAGTATCTGAAAATGAATATACCTTATCTGACATTGGGTAAACACAGTCATATATCCTACAGCTCTATGCTCAAAAACAACTGCCAAACCTTACCTGTACCCACTGATTTTAAAGATATCCACTGTTTAGATCAAATGAGTGATCCTGTTTACAAGGAATTGTATGTTTATATGTAAGGCTTTCACATTCAACAAACTCATTCCACTGTTTTCACACCAAAATAAAAGAAAAACTAAAGTATATGTCCTATTGTTTTGCCTGCTTTCCATCAGATTTTGAGGCAAAAATTTTAAAAGAGATGTTTTTTATTATTGTAGATTGACACCACTGTGAAGAATTCAGAATATCCACACAGAAACCACATACTAGTGGAGTTACTATTTCTTTATTGACATTAATTAGAGTCTACTATGCCAGTTGGGCATACCTCATGTTTATACATCAGTTTTGACTGGTGTATAACAGACAGGTGTATAACTGGTGTGTAATTATTGTATACAACAGTTTTACACACCTTTTTTTTTATAGTCTTTTGGGAAAAAAAAATAAATCCCACACCATGGACATTGGTTATGCAGTATCAAAATCTAATAACAGAGTTCAAACCTGCACTGGAGGGCTGAAGTTTTTATATCAGCCGTGTCACAGAGGTTGATAGACCAGGCCTATTAATAAGTACACCAAGAAGTCATTGATGAAGAGAAATTGAAATATTGGTTTCTGTTTTTTTTTTTTTTTTTCCTTTGCACACGGTGTGTTAATAAATTTAACTATGTATTTAGAAGCAGAGTAGATTTACTGGTGATCACTAGAGAGGTTTAAAGTACCATAAAAACCTCCCAACCTGACTGCTACAGGACAGTCCAATGTCTGCAGTCATAAGAATACATGTCCACACTCCTTTTCTCTTTTCTTAGCAAATTGTGTTAAAGAATTGTCATTATTTGTTTTATCGCTTACTACACCAGTTGCTTTTGTAATACATGTTCAAATGCATATACATGCAGAATAAATCTAAAAATGTTTTCCAGAATTGAAAATCTGAGATTTTCCCGTTAGATATAGATAAGGCTCTCTTCTTATATCAGAGCAGAGCTAGTTTTGAATTTACTTTTGACTCTCTCCCACTTCCTTCCTCTGTATGAACATAAAACTCTTGATGTGTGTGGAGATCAAAAAGCATTGAATATATCTGTACTAGGAAGAGGTCAGCAGCCTGAGGAGTGTTCCTGGAAATACAGAAGAAAAAAAAATCTAATTTTGCAGATCCAGGGTTTCTGAAGAACAAATATGCTCATCCTTTCATGAGTGATCACAGAGGACTAGAATCCATTTGAAAACAGTACAGACAGCAATGTTTATATTTAGAGAACCCAGTGACACTTTTCTGCTGAAATACCAGCCAGCAAACAATAAGCAAATGAAAATACTAATAACAACAAAAAATCCACATAGCAAACCAAAACTCATAACACCAGGACGCGTTCAACATTTAGATTTAAAGAAAGTCTGTAAAAAATATATACAATATTCCTTTCTCAAATACATTTTTTACAGTTGCATTGCCTCTATGTTGACTAATCTTATAACCTTTTTTTAGTGTTATTCCATAAACTAGTAATCTCAGCACCTATACAAACATGAACCAAATAACACATATTGCATTGTATGTCAGTAGAACATAATGATAATCAGTAATACTTGCTTAATCAAAATAACTCCTTGAGAAGCTGGTTAATGTACTGAGATTTATTGGAGATATAACACCACATAGTGTTAAAAGAGATTCTGTGACTTTCCAGATGTTACTAGCATTTGTACACGGAGTCTTGTCAGTGCTTCTTTGAATCCTGCCTCTGTCTCCAGCATTAACTGTCTTTTAAAATTTACTTGACTTATCTTTTAACTTATGAACAGAAGGAAAACAATAATTGCATCTTTACATATTACAGTTTATTTATTTTTTTATTCCTCTAGTGCTAGCTAGGACCATACTTACCTGCAGAACATAATTCAGTTTTAAAGACTATGAAACTCATTTCTTCTAACTACACAAATTTCTTGGCCAGAAACAGCCAAGCGTGTTTGGTGGTTTATTTTTTTTTCTAGTGATGTATTTCAATGTAATTTTCTGAAATAATAAACCATTAAGAATGGTTTTCTTTAACTGTAAACTGCACATGTGGCCATTGTCATCTGAACTGGAAAAGCAGGAAGAACTTTTTCTGCAGACTTTTTACAGAGCTACATCTGGAGAATGGATACGTTTAGTGGACATTGCAGAGAGCTATGCTCTGAGACGAAGAAATTTATGGTCAACTGGTATTTTGTGTAGTCACATTTCTTTCTTTATAAAATTACAGGGTTTTTTTTTCTATGTTCCCAGTATTCAAAAGCATAAAGTGTATAGCTATGTATTCTGTTTTCTTCCCATGGTTTTCGAAGATATGCCTTTCTGTGCAGAGCAGAACAGATTCTGACCATGGAAAGAAGCTCTCCCTTTTGGTCCTTCAAGCTACTCTCTAATTCCCTCACAAGAAAAGAACTCTGTTCCTAAAGGATTTTCTCATGAGAATTTGCCTCTGCACTGTTAGACAAAGGCAAGGCCATGCGGGTGACATAATTGCCAGTAACGAGTGGGAGCTGCTTGCAGGCTCCTCTGTTACAGTGAGCTGGCTGGACTTATTCTGCAGCCAAGGAGTATGTATGTGCAGCACAGCATAGGCATGTGCCTACTCAGGTTAATTGCTACGTGGATCACTGACTCTTAAATGTGTAATCGTCTCTAGGTCAGGATCACTACATTCTACCCCTTTATCCACACACAATTTACCTTTCCCAAAGATATATTATAAGTTACAGACTACTTTAATAACATACAGGCTTCTCCAGCCCTAAATGTGAGCCTCAGTAGAGTAGATATGGCCTGTCCAAGACCATGTACTTCTTGAGTACCGTATATTCCACAATGGACAATTGTATTCCAAATCCACACAACCAACAATCAAGATATTTTTAGTAGAAGATGAATGTAGTGATTATCAATTATTTTCACAAGCCATAGTATGTAGTAATCACTGATTTTATAACCATACTCCATAATTAGAAAAGGAAGCTTGTTAAATACATCCACTCAGTAAAGGTAGTGTTCATAATAAATTGAATTTTTCTTTCCTTTTGGAGTCCCTCACTCAGCTGTTCTCTAAACCAGTGCTTGAATGCATTGTGTTGGGGAAATGCTGTGGTTCAGTCTAAGTACAGAGACAGGTAAATGTTTGCTGGAAGGAAAGGTCGGGCAGCCTTACTGTGCCGCACAATGCAAGGTTCTCTACCTTGCAACAAAGGTCTACAATTTCTTCTGCTTTGTTACAATGGAGGGTAAAAGTGAAAACTCGAAATGAAATGTCTGTGTCTTCTGATAGAGCAGATGGTCATATTAAAAATGATTTTCAGTACAGTACAGTGTACTGATCTGTCCTGAAATTTACAAGAATATGAAAAAATCTACATAAACTTTGTGCAAAATAAAAGAAACATCTGCTTGTTATATATATTTGTCACTGAATTATTTTAAATCCAAGTCTTCCATGCACACATACTTACAAAAACATATATATATGAACACACATATGTGTATTTATCACATAACTTCCTAAATACAATAGTTTGGAAGCATTGCCATTTAGATAGTATTAGATGGCCCAAAAAATTGTATGTCCATAATAAGATTGAACTGATGAATACCTGATCTTGTAATAAAGAATGTGTTACTTATCTGGATCATAAATGAAAGAACATATAAGCTTAATTAGGAAATTTTGGAGAATTCCCCATGGGAAGAAAAGGATGTGAAATGAGGGCTGACAATCCAAAATGGAAGTAACGAATCCCTGAGTTAATAGAAAAATATTTTTTTATATCACTTAGGAAAACAAAGTCTTGATCTAATTTCATCAAGAAATAGCAACAGAACCCAAGGAACACTACCAGAATCTCAGAATCCCCTACAGATATACATAGGATTTGATAAAATCTCAGCTATTCATAGCTCTGCTTATTTATCATAGAACAGAACCAACATCATGCATCCTGCAGGTACTGGTCAGACCTTCAATGACATAGTATTTTCAAATTATTTGGGCTTTGGAGGTGTGATGTGGTCCATAATACCTAGTTATAGTCAGTGCAAGGATTCTTATCTACTTCCTTTATGAATCAATGGGTAAACAGATAAAAAACATGTTTTCAGTTTGCTGGCCCATCTGACCTAACATCAGCCCTCATCCACTGTCCTGAGGACCATGTGCTGCAGAAAAATGAACCCTGGGAAACCATCTGCAGCTCTTTATACAATTATCTTCCAGAATATACGGGGTTAAGCTCCACTCATTAATTATCCACTTAAAGCTGTGGGACAATACACAGAATTCTTACACATCCATTAAAACTCCCACTAGACAGGAAGGCAGTTTTAGTGCAAAGCAAATCTATACATGAAAATATGTCAAAGTTTATGAAAAATCTGGCCAGAGTCATTTCTGAAGCACTGAAAATTCAAATTTTTATCTTCTCTAAATCTTGGGTTTATAAGACTTCAAAGTTCTATGATATCCAGAGCAAGAATAATCCAGCTGAATGGAAGTATAAGATCTGAGAATTACAGCTGTAAAGAATCAGTATAGGTGATGCAAGGTCATGCACGCACATGACCAATTTTTTTTTTGAAAAGAAGTAATAAATAATAAAATTGCAGTGTAGATTTCTGTAAGTCATTTTAAAGAATTGATATGATAAGGATGAATTTTACTTACACTGTGTTAATGACACAGGACCACACTGGACACAAAGCTTATTTTCCATTGCCTTTCTTTGATTAAAATGTAGAAAATAAACGTGTTGTTATAAAGACAGATTAGCCTTCATCCACTTATTTTACAAATATGAAACAGAATTCCAGTAAGAAACATGGCAAAATCCAAGGGACTCACATATAAAAATACATTCATCTGAATGCATTTTCAAGGACAATACAGCACAATTATCCAGGACTTCTGTAATATGTAGTGTTCAACTGTTATTCAATATTGTCTTTACTACTTCTTCTATCGCTATTATTGCTTTTATGACTATACAAGTAAAGATTGCATTCTATTCTTAGTTCTCATCATTAATGCTTTGTGAGTCTGGATGAGGTGCCTGTCTTTATCTATTTCTCCTTTTTTTTAAGAGAAGAAACGTTGATGAGTAATGCCTTTCTTTGGAATGTACTTTAAATTCTGCAGTTGAAACAGCTTCATGGCTTGTTCTAAAGCCCAGCAAGTTCAGTAAGAAGCTTTTTACTGACTTCAGTGCATTTTGAGTCAGACCAACTATGTAAAAATAAATAGTACTGAGCAACCAACATTTTTATGCGAATGCATTTTACTGGAATATGTTACCAAATTTATCCTCGAAATTTAATTCATAATATTGTTATACCCTGAATCCTTTCAAATTATAACATTTCAGGCTTCAGATATAACTGGCCACAATGGAGGGAAAAGGAAAATTGATATATGTCTACTCTGCACGGACATTTGAAATATCAGTTGAATTTGCCTGTACCAAGCTGGTTTGCTTACTAAAAACATCATCTGAAAAAAAACTTTTTTTTTTTTTGTTTTTAATTTTTTTTTTTACTAGAGCAAATTAAATTTCAAAAGGCAAAACAATGGAACATTTTGCAGTGTTGTGTTTTAGCACACACTGACAAGTTAACTTTTCTAAAGTCTAAGACACATTGGTCTTAATTGAAGAATTCTGTATTAGATCTGAAAGTATCAAAATTGTGTTATTTTCTAAATAACCTTCTCTGGATTATAATACTCCATCTGAAAGCTTGACATGATGAAACACAGAAAGAGAGCTGATTCACTATCCATTTTACTAAAAAGATATCAAAACTGATTAAAAAAAGCCAGAAAGTTGACACTTGTGCTATTTTCTCCTTTAATTGAACATTTTCTGTAACTGAAAGTTTCAAACAAATAATGTATATAAGTAAAATTTTAAAAAGTGACCAAGTTGGTTATAAAAGGAACAAGGAAAAGGATATGAAATGGATTGTATTTAAATGGTCTAAGTTGTGCGGAAGTTCAGTTTCCTCAACAATGAGAAAAACCCCAAAACCTAAAAAAACCCAGAAAGATCTAGCATGTCTAAAAAAGCCTCTTAATTTTATTTCTTTGCCTTGGGAGTAATGTCTTTCAATGGGTAATCCAATATATGTATTTTAATCCACAATTTTTATAAATGTTTTAAACCAACAATTTTTATACTTTTAGAAAGGTAATTAGTGAATAAACATGGTATAAAATTATTCGAAAGCGATTTACTTCCTGAAGGAGATTATGAGAATTTACCTCTGTTTCTCTCTGTTAGCTTTAAGAAGGGTAATTAGACTTTTAGTACAGGAAATCAAATTAAGGTGGTATGAATTTACCATTTCCATCTTCAAAATGGTATGCAGTTCTAATCTGCTTTTATTTTAATTAAATATCCAGTTATAGTTTATTATCTATGTGAATTTCCAACTGATATCAGCAACTGACATAAACAATCAGCATCTGTAAAAGAACTGTGTGAGACACTATAAAATATCTGAACTGTATGAATGAAGCATTCTGTTCTATAAGGGAAAATTAGTATTTAAAATCCTTACCTATTTCAAACACATTTTAATAAAATGAAAATAGGTCACTGAAAATGGAAATTAATGTTTGATAACAATCACTTTGAATAAAAACAGCAGAGAGAACCTAAGCAAATATTTGTGTTGTCTGTGGTTAGGCTCTGCATTGACTCCAAATGGCAATTGCCAGACAACTTCCAAAAGTGTTCCTGTGTGGGGCCAAACAGCTAGAGGCATCACTGGCATGTTTAAAAAGATTATCTGACTATCTTACTGAACAGAATAAATGCAGAAGAACCCATGGGGCATAATATCATGCTCAATAGAGCTAAGTGGTAAAGGAAGGAAAATTTTCACCTCCTGGAGTGTCTTCACGTTAAGAGCACACGATTTTGAGATACAGAGGCAGAGGTATGCCAGTGATTTTAAGACAAAAATAAAATGAAAAGAAAAATGTACTGGGGTAAGTTGAGTAAGAGTTATTCTATGGCCTACTGCTGGAAATATCTCAGACCCAAAAGAGATTAGATTAGTAATTCCAATGGAAAGTTAAGTTAAATTTTCATAATGCTTCAGTTACTAACAGAACCTTTGCTTTATGGCAGACATAATTTATAAAACACATTAGGTTTTTCTTCTATGTTTATATAACAACAAAACCAGTGAAAATAAAAAATAAACATGGTTTATTAGGGTAAGGAAGAAGCTAAAAAAAGAAATAACTCCTTAGTATGTCTGGATCATTTCCACTGTAATGCCATATGGTAGAATCAGATAGTGTGCAGCAGAGCTGCAATAATTTATGACTTTTTTAGGCAGATCTGTCAACTGTTTACTAAAGATAACAGCAACTAACCCTTCAGTGAACCCAGTTCTATACTCTCAGCATGCACCATCTTCAAATGGTCCCGAGTGTCACAAGGGTGGAGAGTAGATCAAGTGGGCTACAATGATCATAGCTATTTTTTTCCAAATGGCCATGGTCAAAGAATGACTGGAGGTTCCTTTCTCCTTTGTTTGATATGAAGAAAGGGAGGTAAATGCTGTATAAGAGTAACTCAGCATAGAAAACAGAGGAAAGAAGAGGTCTCTAAACTGCCAAATGCAATGAAATCACCAAAATGGCTCCTAGGCCTGTAAGTGTGCACTGTACTTTAAGAAAAGTTAATATAAGTAAACAAACAGCTATAACTCATCAGTAGTTCTGCATAACAAACCAGCTCTGAAGTACTTACAACTTCTTATATAAAAAAGATTTATCCTGACACATGCTAACTAATTGCTTTATCAGACTCTAGTTCTGTTTTAGTTCAAGCCTAAATCTGTGCTGTCCTGGTCTTGTGTTCTTTCTGGTGCTAGAACTAACACTCATATGACCCAGCAAATGAGATAATTTGTGGAAGCAAACCGCTCATAAAACTGAACCAGGGCAAAAAAAAAAAGTAAAACGCTCTCTGCAAATCGTGGTAGTATTAGCACAAAGAAGGCAAGCAAAATCACAACATGGATCCATAATTCAGAGTTAGCTATTTTCTGGGGATTATAAAATAACAAAATTCTTCTAGTACATTTCTGTGTCAGCCTTCTTAAAATGGCATAATACAGCCAAGGTTCCAGATTTAACTGGTATCAGGGATCAGATAAAAAAAAAAAAAAGGTATTTTTTGCTTGATATTTTTGTTTTCCCATATTGAAGTTTTCAAGATAATTTTTATATTTTGTTTATCCTCACATCTTCACGTGAATAAAAACTTAGTTTCCAGTAAGTATTGATACCTCATGATATAATGATGTGGTTAGTGAAGACAGTTCCTACTATTAATTTAGGGCCTATCAGCACAATATCAAAGGTCAGAGGTAGGATGCCTAGGAAGTGGGCTTCCAATTCGCAAAGGTCATATCATACCTCAGCTATGACTCACTGTACACGAAGCCTGATGTATACAGTACCAAGTCGTCCTGAGCACAGTCTGTTCACACACTGCTTCCCAGTCCTGCAGACTATGGATCAAAGTCATTGAATACAATACCATTTTGCCAGATCAGTGGTTTTCAACCTTTTTTCGATTTGCAGACTTCTGAAATATTTCCACTGGAGAAGCAGACCTCTGAATAGCAAATTTTGTCAGTCAACAATATGCTAATTTTTCTCAGTCACCTTTCCCATTTCTCTTGGCATTAGCTGATTAACCCTGTAATCCAGAAAGTAAACACTTAAAACCACTGTGGTTGATGTTGTACAGAAGCTGAAGAAAAATCTACCCCAACAAAGATACTGTACGCGCTGTGTTAAGTTGAACAAGGTGATAGAGACATGTGGAGAGCAGAGAATCAGAAAGCCACGAGGCAATAACAGAGGTCTGCCTGTGGGTCAGTGCATTCAGTATCAGGACAGTAGCTATTCTGAAGAACCTGTTTTCTAGTCAAAGAATGACTTTCAAGAGGGATTTCAAGCAGATCAGTGGTATGGCTTTGCAAACGTTTATGGGAAATCATCCCAGACAGAGGAAGTAACAGGAATATAGTAAAAATTGTTTTCTTTATGTTTACAATATAAATGCACTGTCTGACAATGTAATTGCTTCAGCAGTGTATCTTGTAGCACCACTAATGGTTCTAGCGCTTTCTATTGAATGTTTGGCATTTAAACATTAATTCAATTGCCTTTGCAAATATTTGTTTTCTAGCTGTTACCAGGGAGCTCAGCACAGTGCACCTTTTGAATTAAATCAGACAATCCCTATTATTTTGGTCGGTGCCTTCCACAAGATTACTTGAGGAAGTAGGCTTTAGGTGAGGAATTTAACAGCCTAGCAACTCTGTCACTGAATAAAAATCCTTGTTTTGCTTTTGCCTAAAAAAATCAGTATCTGAGCTACAGATTGAACTAAATAAAATCACTACATTTTGTTGCTTCTTTATATGTTGAGGCTATTATTTGATAATATGTTTCAGCTGCTGCCTTGTTGTGAATCTCACAGCTTCTATAATCAGGCATTTGTATGAGGTTAATAATTATCTTGGAACATGATGACAAGAGGTTCTCCTAATGCACATATTGGCAAAAGACAGTCCTTAATATAAGTACTTTGCAGCTCCTCTGTAGTTTCCTCAAGTCCAAGAGATCCTCACAGATGAACCAAGACTCTAGGATGACGTGCCCTGATGATCCTACTTATCTTTAACGGGACAAAGGAGGTCATAATAGCAACAGCTTGATGTTTGGTTTGTTATTTTTATGTATAATAGCTTGCTTCTGTATTCATCAACTGTACAGTTCAGATTCAGGAGAGAGCAATAGCTTGTGTCTTCCTAAAAGACAACCTTCTTAACTGCAACAACATCAGGAAAAAGTCTTCCAGTTTTTTCAGTAAGTTTTTTCCCAGTCCTTATCCCTAACAATGAAGCCTAATTTCTCATGTGGATTTCTGTTTTCTGTCAAAACACTACATTTTATTTAGATTTTTCCTCCTAGATTAAAAGCCCTTTCTGTTCTCACCTTTACTCCCCATTGAGAAGGATTTGCATTATAATTTACTGGGAATATTCACAAGTATCGTGTAACAGTCTTGATAACATTATAAATATATCAGGAATTGTAGTGTTCTTGAAATATATGTTCATAAGTTCACTGACTGACTTAAGCCTAGGTACAGTTCTTTTATCAAGAAGTTCTTAACTGAATGGATCTGTGACATAAACAATGACATAAACCCATAGAAAAAGACTGGAAGCCATAAGTACAAAAATAATCTATTCAGTAACTTGTGTTCATTTGATCTTTGATGTGATATCTGATGCCTGAATTCTTCCTCTGTAATTAACTGAACTGTTATACTTGCACCTCCATAGGGTTTTAAATACTCTTTTTCTTTGAGTGCTTCCATTACAAAGATGTTTAAATCAAAAAAAGTTAGATCTTACTTAAATTATATGTTTGAAGTCTATAAAATCTATGTACTTTTAAATATTTTTCATAAACAGTAGAATCCATTTAAATTTTTATTTTGTGCTCTAGGATTTTTCAAACTGTTTAAGAAATTAAAACAATGTCTTCTCTGGTATGTCTGAAGATGTGTATTATCTTCAGTATTTGCCTGTCATCAAAGGGAGAAAAGCTTTGGATTTTCTTATTTCCTTATGAGCTTACTAGAAAGTATTCCAACTAACAAGCCTAGGCAAGCCCATGAGTACTTGGACAGATTTAACTGGCACAGTGCAGAAAATCACCTAGTTTAATTCAGAATTCAATGCTAATTCATGATGCCTTCATTGCCCTGTGTTTGGGACAATTAATTAATCAAACTCAGCTTAAGTTTTTGGAATGAACTGCATAAATAGGATTTAAACTGATTATAAATTTTAAAATAGAATCTCATTACCTGGGTCAGTTTTTCCGAATGTTTATGTTTATGTTTGAATTGCTAATGTACAATTAAAGAAAATAAATAATGCAAAGTATTAAAACACTATGCGCTCTGAAAATTATTTATTACTCCTCGAGTAGCCTCACTGATATAGTTAAAATAATTATAATTTTCCACTAATAAAGGAAGAAAAATCAGAATCTTGGTATCACATCTACAACATCTCTTTATTCTTGAATCTACAGCACTTATTGAGCTTTGAAGAAACAATTGGCAAAATAGAAAAGAAATGGAAAAATACAAACAGCAAAGGAATTCAAACGATTATGCTAAGGCCTACTTTTGTTGCTAATGCATTTGGAAAAAATAATTCCACATACATATGCATGATAAGGGTCTCTCAGAATTATATGACCATGTTTTTAACTACATACACACACACACGAATGCAGAAAGGTTGTGAGAGATGGAAATTCCACCTTGTGTTAAGAGAAACAATGGGTCTAATCAAATCCAGTTTAGTAATTGTAGGTATTTAAGCTGTGATGTGCATGGAAAATGTGCCAGAATACTGAGCTAAAAATAGTTTCAGATGAATCTAAATTGAAAGATGTATCCCAGTAGTACACATAGCTGCAAATGGCCACTCAGTCCATGGTACAAGAAGAACAATCCATGGAGCGAATTCAACACAAAGCCCGTCATGAAACACTTAGATATCTAGCCCTCACCACCAGCCATTAACTCTTTTGCTCTACAGATGGACAATGATTACCAGTATAGACAAAACCATTCTTGTTCTGAAGTCAGTCAACAGACTTCACAGACGCAGATGAATGTGAGACTTCTCTTTGTGTCAGCAGCCCCGTTTTGCAGTGCACAGAGAGAACATCTAATGGCTATGTCTGTATTGGTAAAACAGAATGCCATTTTCTGTATTATTAAATGGTGAGAAGAATCACCAGTATAGTTTTCTTGCAAGTCAAAGAGCACTTTCCAAGGCTTTGTGAGCACGTTTCAGGATTTAGCTCATATATTCCTGATACATGGTTTGACGGTGGGCATGCTGGTTAAGAGGACAGAGACAAGAACATTCGTAAGCTTGAATATAGACAGTCCCCTTCCAAGTGACCTCAGTGCCAGCTACAGGCAGAATTTTTTTCCTAATTAAGGCCCTCACAACCAGTGAGGGGCTGTCATCGCACTTGACATGAAAATTTTAATAAGGACATATTTATTACAGATATACAACATACAAATAAATCATTGTAGTTTCTCCTCAATTTTCATGTTCATCCTCCTTTAGAGTTTCTGACAACTTCACAGGAAAAAACTATTTTTGAAGTATGGATGGTGTGATTGTGAAAACCCACCTGGAGTACTGCGTCCAGCTCTGGAATCCTCAGCACAAGGACACAGACCTGTTGGAACGGGTCCAGCGGAGGGCCATGAGGATGGTCAGAGGGCTGGAGCACCTATGTTATGACGACAGACTGAGAGAGTTCAGGTTATTCAGCCTGGAGAAGAGAAGGCTCTGGGGAGAACTTATAGCCTTCCAGTAGTTAAAGGGGGCCTACAGGAAAGATGGGGAGAGACTCTTTAGCAGGGATAGTAATGATAGGACGAGGGGTAATGGTTTCAAACCGAAGGAGGGTAGATTTAGATTGGATATCAGGAAGAAATTCATTACTGTGAGGGTGGTGAGACACTGGAACAAGTTGCCCAGGGAAGTTGTGGATGCCCCATCCCTGGAGGTGTTCAAGGCCAGGCTGGATGGGGCTTTGAGCAACCCAGTCTAGTGTGAGGTGTGCCTACCCAGAGCAAGGGGTTTGGAACTACATGATCTTTAAGGTCCCTTCCAAAGCGAATCATTCTATGATTGCCAAAATTTTTATTATATTTCTGGAGACAATTTGCTGGTAGATGCTACAGTGTTTTTCTTACAATCCAATTCAAAAAAAAAAAAAAAAAAAAAAAAAAAAAAAAAAAAAAAAAAAAGAAAAATGAAAAAATAAAGAGATCGATGAATAGACACAATGTCCAAAAATGCCTTCCCATTCCTTCTTTGAAATCAACCATCCTGTTTCACATGTGCATGCAGTCCTTCATGTGGATTTGTCAGAAATAAAGCTTTTAAGTGCAAACCATTTCCTCAAGCCCCTTGACCAGAGTTGTGACACTGGCATGATTAAGGAGACACAAGTTATCCAGCACCATTTGCAAACAATACTACACATTTACATTTTAAAAAAAAAGAAAAACAAAAAAAAAAACCCAACCAAACCCTCTCCACCCAAAGGTTATATAAAGACCAAATTCTAGGAGAAGTAACATTTTTTCTCACATTTTAAAGGCACTAACTTTGTACACTTAAATGATGAAGTCCATGAACAAGTTTAAACTGAAGTTCTTCATTGTGGAAAACATTTAAATGTTTTTTTGTTGGATACTCTACTAAAAATATAGTCCATAAAATTATCTTGGGAAACCTGACTCTGACGATAAATTTAACATAAGCTCCTAAAAAGAAACACAATGGCATGTCGATTTCTGACACAGTTAACCAGTCCCACACCACAAAACCAATACCATAATATATTAAACTAAAGCCATCTCCACTTGGAACTTATTTAATTAAAATAACTTGGAACTTATTTAATTAAAATAATCCTCTTGCATCCCACAATTTTAACATCCAAATTACTTATGGTTCACCTATTAAAAGGATGAAGGGATTTACCTATTGGTAAATTGTTTATTTGCTTTTTGACATGTTTTTTTCTTTTTGCTTTTATTTTCTCCTCTCCCCCATCAGTCAAACTATAGACATATTCAATAAAATTCTATACATGAACTGTTCTTTACATTTCAGTTTTGTAGAGAACTTAATATTCTTCTGTCTTTGGCAGATAGCAGAGACTGTAAAGCAGATATTAAACTGTAAAGACTGTATATTCCAAATATACTTGGCCTATGCATACAAACCAGTGTCCTCAAAAAGATTTGATTTCGTGTAATAGCACTCTTTTCTTTCCAATCTGAATTGTCTGTTACAAAATTTAACCTTATAGAATCTTAGAACGCTGTGATTGTGATTTTAGAAACTTATTTCCAATTACTAATTAAGAGACAATATGTAAATACTAATTCTAAGGATTGTATTGCCAGCAGCTAACAAAGAAGGAATAGAAGTCCAAGGATCCCCAAACAAAGAAGAAAAGCTTTTTGAAGTCAGGAGGCCTTTTGGTTTGTTTTGTTTGTAATATTATAATAATAACAATAATAATACTACTACTCTATATTCATTTATTCAAGGCCTCATGGGTTTCAGCAATTCTTAGTTTGCTTTGAGATATAAAGATTAAGTGATTTGATTATGAAACAAACATTTTAGTTCTGGTTTTCTATTTCAAGTAAACCTTTAATTTCTAATGTATTCTTGCTTCTCCTCAACAATTAACATAACACAGAAAGATAATTTCCTGATGCTACATTGACTATAAACAATGCATTTAGGCATCATTATTTTCATCAACAAAACATGAATGACATAATGATGAAACTAAGTCAAGGTACAAAATAATGACCAGAAGGAAAAAAAAAAAAAAAAAAAAAAGAAATCAAAGTCTCCAGTACAGATTGTTAAATACCTTTCTTCTAGTAGATAATGAGAACTGTCATTGACCTTATTCAAGTCGCTTCTCACATTTAAGGTACTTTCTCATTTAACAAGTTGGGTCAATTCACAAGATCTAATATTGACTAAGATGTCTGCTCTTATTGGCAAATGAAGGAGCTCTTCACTGCTAAAGCTGATAATAGAACTGCTTGTATTCCTCCAATTTCACATTTAGGACCATTCAATCACCATTTTCGACTGCATTTGTTAGACTGAATTGTGATATCTGTTTAAAACATTAATTTAATTTGAAAATTCATCTGTCCATTACTGCTGTTCTTAAACTGATAAAATATTGAAGTAAAAATATAAAATAATACATGAAAACTGTTAATGCACAAGTATAGCCTTCATATCATCAACTTACTTTCTTTTTCCTAACATGACAGAAATCCTCTTAACTGAACAAAAAAATGGTTAGCACTGAAGCACCATTTACTGATGAATTCTGGAAAGATGAATCAAAAATTTGCTGGAAAAATGTGAATTTGTATCCCTTTTCTACATTTTCCAGTCAACCACCACAATCACTGGTCAATTAGTGACAAATGTATTTGGAGACAAAGGCAGATGCATACATGCCCATCCCATCCATAATCCCAGAGTCTTGCAGACCAATTTTTTTAACATTTACATAATAGTTTCCAAGATTAATAAAATTACTAATTGAGTAATACAGCATTGTGTGTATTTTTTTTGTTCAAAAAAATATATTGTGCAAAAGATAGAATAAGAAAAAATTGCACTTTAAATGCAGTATTTTCCAGATAGCATCACTGAATAGATTTTCTGTGCTTTAAGAAAAGTCACAATTCTTGTGAGTCCTTCCTGGCATGGATGGCAATACCATAGTGACAATGGGCAAAGGATTCAAATTTGATGCCTGACTATAAAGGCAAATGTCAAGCACATCTTGATGCAATATTCAGTCCATGAGTTGTTCCAGTTCCTTTTTGCATCTAACTTAAAAGCAATTCTGAGCTCCTAAAATTAGAAGCTAATGTTTCTTATTTGCTCAATAGGAAAAAAAAAAAAATCAAACACAAAAAAGATGCTGTGTCCATCACATTTTATTATCAAGTTTGAATTAGTTTTTTGAGTCTAGTCACCTGTATACCTACAGGAACAAACTCTGTTGTCAGTTTAACAAACCATAAGCAGTCTGAATTATATAGTCAAGAGACTTTATTCTTAATTGAGAGGGGTTATTTCAGAAATCTTTAGCTTAACTCTTCTGTCACCTATTCTTTTTAACCTTTCCCACAAATACTTTAATGTTAGTTGTTCTAGTACTTCAGAACATACGTCCTTTGTGTTACAGTTATGGTGTAATACTATCAACCTTCAGTTGCAGTAATAAGAAAAGCAAGAAAAGATGCATTTTGTGTTTACTTTTTAAACCAACTATCATTACTACTCTTTTATTTTCGTAGGTATTTTGCTACTTCAGCATAGGCAGTATGGATGTTTTCTATTACACAGAACATGGTGTTAGAATGATAGAATCATCATAGA
>VXBH01002532.1:167512-197842 GCA_013400035.1 Rynchops niger | reverse complement strand
TCCGTGTCGCCCCGCAGGAGGATGTTCCCGGTGCTGAAGGTGAGCGTGTCGGGGCTGGACCCCAACGCCATGTACTCCTTCCTGCTGGACTTCGTGGCGGCCGACGGGCACCGCTGGAAGTACGTGAACGGGGAGTGGGTGCCGGGGGGGAAGCCGGAGCCGCAGGCGCCCAGCTGCGTCTACATCCACCCCGACTCCCCCAACTTCGGCGCGCACTGGATGAAGGCGCCCGTCTCCTTCAGCAAAGTCAAACTCACCAACAAGCTCAACGGCGGCGGGCAGGTAAGCACCGGGAACGGCACCGGGAACGGGGCTGCACCGACCCGACCTACGGGGGCAGCGGGGGTCCGGCCGAGCCACCGCTTAATGCTCGTGTTTATATTGCTCTTATCAAACGTGCCGTGGCGGGGTGGAATGGGTCGTGCTTGTCCCCGTCCCCCCCGCTCCGCCCAGAACTGCATTCTTCCAGCAGAAGTGGTCTTTCGTCTGAGGATGGGTGCCTTGATGTTTCGACTTTCTTATTTTTTAAATGGTTTACTGGTCTGAGCATCTGATCATGCAAGCGGTATAGTCGGTGCGTCTTTCTGGCTACTTACTGCCATGTTTGCGCCTACGCAACCTGCCCTGTCAAGTAACAAGGATGAGGATAACTAGGCAAAAAGTTGGGGTGTCTGACTGCAGCGTTCCTTTCCTTTTCTTCCGGCCTCGGTTTTAGGTTTCATTCGTACCTGTTGCCTCCTTTTCCTCTGCTGGAAAGATGGATCATTAGTTACCTTTAAAACCCAAGTGCTTTCTGTGCCTGCCAGCATCTGCCACCGCTCTGTCACTGCTTACCTGCTCTATCCATTTGCTCGCAGATCATGTTGAACTCGCTGCACAAGTATGAGCCAAGGATTCATATAGTGCGAGTGGGTGGCCCGCAGCGGATGATCACCAGCCATTCCTTCCCAGAGACCCAGTTTATAGCCGTGACGGCCTACCAGAACGAGGAGGTATGCATGGCACAGCGGGGAAGAACGGGTGCAAGTGCCAGGAGGTTTCAAGTGGCAATGTGCATGTTGCAGAGCAAAATACTGGATCTCATTTCACATTTGTCAGTTCTTTCTGTGCTTCTTTGAAGCTAAATCTAAAAAATAAAATTAATATATGTAAAGGGCCTACGCGTGTCTAACGACACAAAGTTCTGATTGCTGCTTGTCTCAAAACGTACTGCAAATTTATTGCAGGGGAGTAATTCTTAAAAGATTCAGCGGGGCAAACAAGTATGATAAGAAATACAGCTGGCGTTTTCAGCTAAATAGTGAAATAACCGGATGTGCCATTTTCAAAACTGGCCTTTTTCTGATGGCTGAAATGTGTTTAATGAATCTGTAAATGACCAATCTTTTGGAGATTTGTTTGATGCCTATTCTGCTTTGAAATGCGAGGCTTTTTATAACTCATTAGTATACTAACTTTCTTAGCTATTTCCTTAGCTGATCAGTAAACCCAAGCATTTCAGCCTCTTAGAATCTGGCAGAGGGACTAATTCCTAGCCCTCTGCTAATATTTCAGACCTTAGGGGCTGCTTGATTGATGTCTGTAGGTCAGTATCACGGGCCTGATCTTATTTCTTCAAAAATCTGCAACTTCACTAACTTCAATGGGCAGTCCTAACTCAAATCCTAATACCTGTATGATAATGAATGGTGATACTTGCAAATAAAGATATTTGTTGTTGTTTTTAGATCACAGCTTTAAAAATTAAATACAATCCGTTTGCAAAGGCATTTCTTGATGCAAAAGAAAGGTGAGAGCTCTTAACTCGATTCTAAAGCGTGGATTTTTTTTACATAGATGTGCAAAAGCACATTCTTAACTACTACAACACGCTTTCTTTTATAGAAGCGATCACAAAGACATGATGGAGGAAGTGGGAGACAACCAGCAGTCTGGGTATTCGCAGTGTACGTTTCCTTTCATTCTGCGTCATGAACGTAACTTCGATTTCTTCCATCTCATCTGTTAAGTTAAGCAAAACTTTGAGAGCGGTGTTTGCTGGCTGGATTATTAGTTCACGGGGAGAAGAATATTGCCAATCCTTATGATTGTGGCTCATGCAGGTTTATGACTGTGTGAACATTATGATCTGTGTGTGTGCGGTTAAGACCTCTGTATTACATTCAAAATCCTTTAATAGAATCTTGCAGTTACCTTCAGGTCTAAAAGGACAGCCGCCTTTGTATAGAAGGACAGCAGTATTCATATGGATACAGAGTCAAAAGCTTTTTCAAAATACAGCAGGAAATTACTGAAATGGTACTTATGTTTTAAGTACGCTAAGAAAATTAGGGGCATTTGCTTAAGAAGTGTTTTCAGATTGATAAAAAGCATTAGTGTTTTAATGCTTTCTGTTTTAACAGATTATTGCCAAAAAAATGTCTGCAGCCTATAAAGGGGGGAAGTTGAGTTGCAGTAGGAATTATTTTGCTTCAGTGAAAGTACTTAATTTTTAAGTGTTCTTCTTAGCAGTTTGAGAAACCTCAGAGCTCAGACTGCGACCCCCGAAGAGCAGTTTAAAACTGAAGATTGCAGTAACAATTGCTGAGCGCACATTACCTACGTGAGGGAGTGTTTAACCATTCCAGTGTTTCCTTACTGTGGTTGTCATGAAATTATAATTTAAAAAATAATGTTAGCTTGATCTGGGGCTTTTTCTCAGCCATTTTCTAATTTTCCTTTTATTCATTTAAGACAGTTGTAAAGATCCATGTCGAAACTCAGTTTCCTTTCCCGAGCGTGCATTTCCTCGCTGCTCGATTATTTACCTCGTTGCTCTGTGATCCTTTCCCTGCCCGGTTGCGTTACGTACCCGTCTTACAACCCTCTCCCTTCCCCACAGTAGGCAGTTGGCTCATTCCCGGGACCGGGACTTTGTGCCCACCTGCCAATCCTCACCCTCAGTTCGGAGCCCCCCTGTCGCTCTCCCCTGCTCACAGCTGTGAAAGGTACTCCTCGCTGAGGAACCACCGTCCTGGCCCCTACCCCAGCCCCTACACCCATAGAAACAACTCGCCAAGTAAGTCTGACCTTGCAGCCGTGTACAAAGGTGGATGGGAGATAAGCTGGAGGGATGGGAGCTCCGAGGGGTGGGCATCGCCAGGGGTGCCGCTGACATTGAGGTCGCTGCCTAGCTCGGTTTTGCGCAGAGGGCTTGGGGCCAGCACTGCAAAGGGACAGGGGGATGAGTACGTGTCCCCGGCCTCTTTATGGCAGAAAAACTGAGGGGGTGTAGAACTGTCTCCCGCTAATTGATCAAATTATATTGTGCTGGCTTTACCTTGAGCTCTTGAATTCTTGTAACCAATGAGGTTAAACTTACTTTGACTTTTCCTATAGTTAAGTTTTAAAGCGAGGATTTTAATTATTAACTATATGTCATACAATGAAATGAAGAAGTATACGTCTGGTTCTGTTAATAGCGTCTCTTGTTATTAACACATAATAAATGAGGGCTTGATTCTGGCAGTTTTACTTGCCTGTTGCTGTAGTTCACATCAGTGGATTAAGATTTTTCTCAATGAAAGTGTCACAACCGGATAGATGGAAATGATATGGAGCTGAGTAAACTGCACAGCTACTTAAAAAGCTGTGTTTGGAAACAGCCAAATAAGGACTTAAGGACTTAAGGGAGAGGAGAGAAGAGCATTTTTAAGAGTGATTTTTTTAAATTTTATTTTAAATTATTATTATTATTTTCTTTCTTCTGGTAAAGGCCTGTTAACAATTTTTGCCCTTCAGCCTGTATGGATATTGAAGGATATTAAAAAAAAAAAATTTAATATTTTGAATTGTGTCATAATACACAGGCTTCCAGATGCAGCCTCGTCAATCTTATATGGAGCTTTGTAGTTCATATTAAAGCAGAAAACTAGCTTTCTGCAGACTTTTGCCGCATCTTGGAAATTTTATGCAAGTTTTGTGACATGAAACAGAATAAAAGAAAAGAATACCTCCGGAGTTCCTCCTTGTTCCCCAGTCCTTAAGGAAGAATCTCTTCCCTTTCCCTTAGCCAGCTGCCACAGTGACTGGCTGTATGGGATTCCATTTACAGCTTCCTAGCACCTCTACCATGTTGGCCAGCCAGTTTTGGTCACAAGCTGAGTGCTTTAAGGCACAGTCCAATCACTCCTGACGGTGCCTGAGGCAGACTTCAGAGCTCGTGGTGGCATGCTCAGCTCAAAACTGGGATACGTGATCCAGTGATGTGCTTCTTACCCAGGGCTGCCAGGCTGTTACTGCTAATGTAGGTGATGGAGATACAGAAGGTGCCCTGGAAGAGTGATTGGGATAGTGTAAGTAAGGAGCCCACCTCTTCCCACTGATCGAATAAGGAAGCATGGGCTGAATTAGTTTTTTGGCCATAGTTTCTTGATAGAAATAAGACTTTGCAGTTTTAAGTTGAGCAAAACAACACTTCAGCAGGGGCGTGCTAGTGAAACTGTAAACTTGACACAACAGGTAGTCCACTTCATTTTTCTATGTATGTGTGTGGCTTGGTTATGGTGTTTGGTTTTTTGTTTTTTTTTTTTTGCAAGGCAGTAACGGGGAGGGTGGTTTAAAGCTGTACGTTGCATTTGAATACAAGGTTGTTATTTGCTCTGATTCTAGTGTGTTTAAGTGCTTGCATGTTTTCTCAGCAGCCTATGCCGATAACTCCTCTGCCTGCCTTTCCATGCTGCAGTCCCATGACAACTGGTCTTCTCTAGGAGTTCCCGCACACACGACGATGCTGCCCATGAGTCACAGCACTGGCACAGCTACCAGCTCCAGGTAGGAGTCCATCCCTCAGCAGCCCTTAAATTGGTATAATGATACTTTCTAGGAAGAGAAAGCTGAAAAAGGAGGTAAAGAGTCACCAGCAAATTAGAAATACTTATAGCCATGTGCAGCTCATTGGCCATTGCAGGGGGGGGAGCACTGAGAAGGACTATTTACAAGGATAAGGTTGAAGAAACAGATAAAACTATTTTTTTTTGTTGTCTTGGTTTGGGAAATGTAGACACTTGTGACAGCAATATTTCATAGATGAAGGACAGCAAATCACGTAGGCAAATATCCATTGAATTTGAGGATGCTCTTAAAAGCTTCATCTCCATTTTGCTTTCAAGCGTGCCCATTTTTTGCTTTTAAGAAAAAATGGTGTTTAAAAAGTTTATTTTTGATCCGTTTCATTTTAGCTAGTCACCACTTTCCCATCCATCTGCACAAACCCTTGTTCTGCTACAAATGAAGGGTCAGTCAACCACACCGTTGAGAGGTAGCAAGCAGTTGGGGCACTAACTCTTGAGCGTTCCTACAGAAGCCAGCATAGTTTGGGATTATACACTTGGTGAAAACCTTTGCCATTTTGCGATCATATAAATGTATCTTTTCTCCTCTTTGAACTTTTGCCTTAATCAAAGTTTTGGATCCTTTAGCAGAGACTTAGTTTACAATCAGTCCCTTGGAGCTAAACTTGCCAAGTTAAAGAAATACAGGTAAGGTAGTAAAGTCTTTGCTATGAGCCACAGAGGGATGAGGTCTGGGCATCTTTCTTGGCAATTCAGATCTACCACTCTGTTTGTGGAAAGCATTTTTATTTGAACCATGCACATAGACACTTAGCTATTAATCAGAGTATATACTACTACCCAGTATAAAATAACTGTACTACGGAACAGAAGTTTAGTCCTGAACATACATTAATGAAGTAAACAGGTCCTCCCAGCACTTCTTTCCATGTCTGGCCCCCAGGTTACATATTTGGAAAGTTGCAAAGTCCACTGACTTTCAATTGCTGCACTAAGAGTGGACCAGTAGGTAAAACCAGTAGAGCTGGGACTGTGAGACTACAACAGAGGCTTTTCTGCCATCCCTTTGGTCAAAGCTCCTATTTGTAAAGTAAGAATAGTATTGTCTTTTTTTGCTAAAGTGCTTGGGATCGATAGGTAGAAAGCGCTGTGTAGTAGTACGCAGCAGGACTGAACTTTTTCTTATAGTGAATCAGGTCTCATAGTGAATCAGCTTGTTTCTTTTTAATTCATATGTGTGTTTATACATATGTGTGTGTATATACATACCCAGAGAAGAGAGACTGGAGGCTGTAGCGTCCTGACAAGGCTTTTTTTCTCTTTTAAGCAGCCCTTTCTGTAGTATCTGTGCAATCTGCAGCCATCGGTGTAGCTCTTTCTCTTCTACCACGAGAGGAGGGCTGAATTGCTGTCTGGAGGCATCTGTCCCTCTCTAACTACAGAAGCACCCAGGGGGAATTAGGACTTTTACGGACTCATGGCAATGGATTCAAACCTGTCTGGGTCCAACAGCTGCCGTGTCCAGCCACCTCCATCACGTGGCTTTCCCCTGAGGAATGGGGAATGGCTCAGGAATCAGCTCTCAAACCTCTGCGTTTTTCAGGCCAGCCTGTTCCTTCCTCAGTTTGGCTTAAAATTGGGTAGCGTACCCAGTGCTGGAACCTGCTGTTGGGAAAACAGGGAGGCCAGGTTTATTGGTGGGGTGCCATGAACACGACCTCCTGCCTGGGGGTCCTTCCTACCTCACTGTGGCTGGGAGCTTCCTAAAGAAATTCACTGTCTCCAGCAAACGAACCCAGTCTGGGAGCTGTGCTGTGACCCAAGCAACTGCCAGCAGGCGCTAGAGTCACTAGTAACCTATTTTGTTTATCGCTTTCCCTCTTTCAGTCAGTATCCTAACTTATGGTCTGTGAGCAACAGCACCATCACGCCGGTGTCTCAGTCGAGCGGGATGTCCAATGGCCTGAGCTCCCAGTTTTTACGTGGCTCTCCAGCACACTACACTGCCCTCCCGCACCCGGTCACCGCCGCCTCCTCCGCATCCCCCCTGTACGACGGCGGGGCACCCACGGACCTGCCCGACAGCCAGTACGATGCCTCCGCACATGCCAGGCTAGCATCCACATGGACGCCAGTCACCCCCCCTTCCATGTAAACCCAGACCCTTTCCTTTGAGACAGACTTTTTAGCTACTGAATTACTTTAAGGGCTCGATCCTCAAGGAAGAGAAAAAGGAGACATGAAGTAAATTACAGACAAGGCATCTGCACTGCTTTGCATAGAGCATCTGCATTATACCTCTTAGAGCGAACAGTGCATCATTGACTTCATGTAGAGTTTACAAACCTGGTGAGCGTGCAATTCTGAGAGCAGATTCACTGCTTTTAATCTTTTTTTTTTTTTCTATTTTTTTTCCCCCCTATTTTTAAGTTTGATAGACCTAAGTTTTAAAACTTTGACTTGGATTCCAAATTTCTCAGTGTTCTAATATATTTGGACCTGAAGTTTGGCGTCGTTCTTATGTGGACAACTTTCTTGAGTAAGTTACTCCTTATTGTTTTTCAGTTAATTTTTTTTTATGGCCAACTTAGCTATAGTCATGAGAAGAATTTTATTATCTGTCTAGTTAGAAGCATTCTGAAACATGCACAAATGTAGCTGAGGAGTGAAGTTTTTGGAAAACCGTGTGCACTAACACGTATTTGCCTCACAAATACGTTGTGTTCTTAACCGTATGCTTATTTCCTTGCTGCTGAATTAACGTTGAGACAATCTGCAAGAACTGTATTCTTCCTAATAAATGCAGTATTAATGTTTGGTCTAAATTGTTTGACCCAAAATACTCCTTTTAGAGGTAAGTTTGCTGTTTGATCATACAGATTTCAAATACCTGCCAGCTTAGCTAAATATCTCATTTCAAACAGCCAGTGTCTAATAAGGAGCCCCATCCAAAACCTTTTTGAGCCATTATAAAAACATCATGGTTTTTTTATGGTCTCTGGCTCGGGCCTTAAGGGAGGGAATTCAATACCCGGAGAATCATTCTAATTTATTTTATTTCAATATTTTACCCTGTTGATCTATATTTATTGTTTGGTAAATGACAACTTTATTTTCTACATGTTAAGATATGTAAATAATCCCTCAACCTATGATGTACTCTCTTAAGACAATCATACGTGGGATATGTCACCCAATGGCACATTGAACAGCATGGATGTAAGTAGTTAGCTTATTCGAAGAGAGAAGCTCTAGTTACCAGTAATTTTGGGGAAAAGTGCAGATATACTAAGCTTTAAAATACACTGACCCTGGACTTGCTGGAAAGACCACGTCTTGATGAAATACTCCCTTCAGGACTGTTATTAAATAACATGATCTAAATTTCTAATGCAGGCTAACCCAAACCATTGGCTCAAAGCGTGCCCTTGGACATATCTTTCTAACAGACTCCAGCAAGTACATATCCCAAAGTGAATTGTTTTGCATAAGCCATAATAAAGAACTTTCATAATGAAGTGCCTAATGTAGCGAAGCAAAATTCTGTATCAGGGAATTCCTTAAATAACTCATCGATGTGTGCTCATGTGCTACAGTGGCAGCTTTAAGACGAAAAAGCAAATATTTGCCACCATTTTGGTCTCGTTGGCACCCTATGTGTGGGTCCATGGACCTACAAGGACTTTGTCAGGGCTTTCTCCCTGCGGAAGGCTTTGCGTGGAACTGCAGGCTGTGGTCTCCGGGAAGTGCTCCAGCAGGAGACAGCACCAGAAGCAGATGGCTGCACGACCACGTTCTCTGTCAATATGTAAATATTGATCTAAACGCTCCTATTTTATTGTGAAAGTAAATTGTGTAAATGATGTAAGTGCATTATTATTTAGACTCTTTTGTAGAAGTTAGTGACATTGTGAGGTTTGGTTTTTATTTTTTTTTTAACTTGTATTTCGGAAGTATAATTTAAGTTGGAAAAAAAAAAAAAGTAAAGATTCTTAAATAAACTCAGTGCTTAATTTCCAGTTCGTGGGGGGTGGTGTGAAAGGCGAAACAAACGCATATCAGACCTATTGAACTTACCTTCAAACTTGTGGAAAGCAAGTGTTGAGCTTCCACACAGTGGTTTCACAAATGGTTCGTGCTGCACAGACGGCTTCCGGCCGTGGGTGAAGGGTTGGAGAGTTCTTCATAACCAAATTAATGATTATTTAGTCATGAAGAACTTGAAAAGATCTCTTGAGAGGCTACATCCTCTTCATCTGCTTCTCCCACCCCAACCCCCTTTTTAAAATTTTTTTTTATTTTCCTTTTTCTCCCTCCTTTTGGTAAATCCCTGACTGAGTGGTCAAGGCTGAGAGCTGCAACTGGTGTTGGGTGAATGCTCTTTTCCCACAGCGGCAAATCTGTAGGGTAAACGACGGAGCCGGATGGAAGACTGGCAGTGCTTTGTGCTACCTTGATAAACAGCCTTTTTAGTGTGTTTCTCAATAACCCTCCTCCCGTGCCCCTAATAAATGCCTAATTGCTGCCTGGTATACTCAGCTACTGAAGGAGTCTACGTTGTAGGCTAATCTAGCACTCCAGCGTGTAGCTGAGGGTGAAAATGTCGCTTCTGAGAGCTGATGGAGCCAGTGTGGGAGCCCATCTCATGCCATGGGAGGAGCCAGTGGTACCCTTTGCCCAGAGCTATGCCCTCAAAGCAGACACGTCAAGGGAAGAGGACGTGTCATGCAGTGAAAGGGAAGGGGACCTGCAAGGTGTGAGAGAGGCGCTAGGTCCAGGGCTGCAAGTTGTCCCTTTGCACGGCCCCTGGCAGGCTGTCTGCTCTGGGGCTTGCATGGAAGACAGCCCACAGCTGCTGCCCGGTATGGAGGTCAACAGTTTCTCAGGTTCTTGCAGAGCTTCTACTGAAGAAACGATTGACGTGTCTATGCGGACAAAAATAGTTTTACATCTGTTGATTTAGCTGGGGCTTGCCAAACCTGCCTGCAGCTAGGGACAGCCTGCCGTGGAGGACCCCATTCCTGCAGTGACTTGATGCATGGCCTTGGAGGCCTCCGTGGCACCATTTTGATGTGCACTTAAAGCCAGCAGGAACCTTCCAATGCCTGGAAGACCATGTGATACTAACCTCGGAGCTGAGCTCTGGGTCCTGAAAGAGTTCAGTTCTCAGGTGCGAGAGAACTGGTCTGCACGGAGAGCAAACTTAGCAACATCATGCCGGTAACTTCTCTGTGGATCAATACTTGAATATGTGTTTTAGGTCTTGAGACAAAAGCAGATTACCATTAAAATAAAATAATTACTGTTAAAATATTTCTGCCCTCCTAGAATGACCACACACACACACACAAGTCCATAGATGCAGCTCCGTACATCTCCAGGCAGCTCAATGCTGGTATCAGATGGATCTTACCTAATCTGCTGCCTTTTTGGTGTGGAGGGTGTTTTTTTTTCCTTCCCATACTGTTAAATTAAAGAAACTGAAACCTTCCATCCCACTGAATGCAAGTTGCGTGCCGCTTTAAAGCAGACCGAGCATTTCAACATGTATCTTTTCACACCTGCTCTGCCACCATCTTCTTCCTGAACTGTGCTTTTTCTCTTACTGGGATCATGTGGGCAAGCAGACACCAAAAGCACCTCCGACTCACCTTACAAATACCCTCGGTGTCGTAGTTGTTGGAGGAGCTGGGCAGTCAGGCTCAGATGATTCTAAAAATACTCAAGTTGAATTTTGTGTGACTCATCTAGAGAGGCTTTTCTCACCCATGGGCTCGTGGCAGCAGCACCGTGCCACTCTCCCGCCCCGGCCGCGCGCCCCTGGGGCTGGTGGCAGAGGCGAGGCAGAGGCACGAACGTATCCGACATTTCCAAACGCTGAGGAAAGCTGGCGTGAGACAGCTTGCCTTGGCCGGCCCACTGGCAAGCGAGGGTCTGTGGTTTCCCTGCATCGGCTCCAGCATGGCTCTTTGCCGCTCCTGTCACTGTGCCGCACACCAGACAAGCACCGGGGCTAGAGACTACTGCGAGGCTGGGAGAGGTCCAAGTGCTCAGGGAGTGAGCCATCAGCAAATGATCAGGGGTCTTCGGAAACCGATATTGTTTTACCATCTCAGCATGTTAATGCTTTTTTCCTTTCTTTATTTTCCTTTGGGTTATTGAATAGTTGCTGGCTACAAAAATCTCTGTAGACCCCTCAGCCCTATTGCGCAGAAATGTCTTGTTCCGCCTGCAAAAGCCATGCGAATACTCGGTTCCACACAGGAGTAAAAGGTGAGACTGGGTATTCCCACACTTGTCTCCGGCCTGACTCTTCCCGTAGATGTCAATTCGATTTGTGAGTTAAGTGAGAGAATTCATATTAAGGCACTGCATCATTGATGTCAGTAGTCCAAGCAGTAAAGAATTAAAACCCACACAGATGTAAGGAAGGCAATAAGCAGAAACATATGTTTTTTAAATCACACTCAGACTCACTCCAGGGGCTTAGATCTGTGGAGAAAATAATTTCCTCATCAGAGAGTCTGGTTTTAGCTGCTCCTGGATTTCTGTGCCTTTGGAAACTGAGATAACAAGGGAGCCGGTCTGAATGGTGCATGGTGCAGTTCTGACATTTCTCATAGTGTCTAATAGCATCTTACAGATGCGTTGATTTCTAAGAACATCAAAAATTCCTTGAAAAGAAAAAAATAAACCCAAATCCAGGTTCTGCCACTGCACACACCACCGTGATATCAAGGAACTGGACATTGTGGGCTTTAAAGCCCAAGGTTAGATGATTGGATAGAGCAGTTGCTTTTCTAAGCAGAGAAGCCGCAGGGGTTCTCAGGAATCTCCTCCTGGAGCCACCAGTGATTTTCCACTCACAAAATTTGTCCTTCTGGCCTTTGTTCTCATCTGCACCCCTTGTTCTCCCAAGCTGACACTGCTAGTTTTATTCCTGGGAACCACAGCAAAGCATCCATACACAGATGGAGTCTTTGTTAGCCCAAGTGCTGGCTCATGTTTATCATGTCCCAAGTTTATCTACATTGCCAATAGGAGCAGGGTAGGTGCCGAAGCCCATTCCCAGCAGTAGTTTCCCAGAGGTGGATGTTGGCTGGCTGCATCCTTGAGTCAATGGGAAGCAACAGCATCACATTGGGCCTTACGTATATTGTGTATCACCCCGTGTGATCACACAGCTCACTGCAATTCAGATTTCAAGCAAATGAAATGTATGTCTGCGGCAAATGGTGCTGGTTCTTTTGTTGGGAGACTGTTGCAGTCCCCTTGCTTCTCAATGCTTAGGAGCTATCTTTTAATTGCCAGCTGAAATTTATCTATAATCATTTTATGACTGTCTGCTCTTCGGCCAAAACCTATTCCCAGCTTTAATAGTTCTTCTCCCTTGGTAGTGTTTAAGCTGATATGTATTGTTAGGCAGTGATTGCTCTGCCTCTCTTTTGACAGGTTATAAAATCCCTCTCCTTTTCTTGGGTACCTTTCCCTCTCCTGCTGATCCCTTGTGCCTGTATGGCTCGGTGAAAGGGGGAGCGTGAGCATACATGCTACAATGTGTGGGCTTGCAGACGAGCCTATGCAATGGTGTGCTGCTTCCCTATTTGAACGGAAATTAGCTCTTCTGGTTCCTTTGAAAACCACATTTTCATTATCTAGAGTTACATCAGTGATTGACTGGCTGTGGCAACCCAAGTCCTTCTTTAGCTATTTTTTGCTGATTAACTCCCATCTTTTGGCAGAAAGATTTATTATTAGTCTCTTGACTATGACTTTGCCCTTGCCCCATTTAGCTTTATTCCACTTCCGTTGCTCCTCAATTGTCCAGTTTGCCTGTGAGATATCTTCATTCTGCTCTACATTAATGACATCTCTCAGCCTCAGATCTCCAGCAGATTTTGTCGATGATCCCCTCATTTTTGGACTAAGTCACTAATGAAAGTTCTAAACTGAACCTTTCTCCAACCTGGCCCTTCCTCAATAGCTATGCCCTTGCATATTCTATAATTCACTTGCTAATCAGCAGGAAGAAATGGCGCTGGGGGGAGAGATGCATTTCTATAAGGCTCCCCAATAAAGTTCTGCAGATTGTCCCTGGCCCTGTCCATGGCACGGGAGATTCAGAGGACTGGAGAAGACCTGTGACATCTTAGCGCTTCAGCTGAGGCCAGGTAACAATAAACCCACAGGCCATACCAGTTTCCATTTCCATCCCTCTCCTTCATTATCCTTTCTTTCAAACTTTCTAGCCAAGCTGTTTGTTCTGGAAGATGAACCTCCCAAAGTCTGTCGCATGCGATTGCGTATCTACAAGGCTTGGCCTTGCTCAAGCAGCTTCTTTCCCCACCCCGCCCCGGTGAAACACCCCCCAAATCTGCTATTTGCTACGTGTGCAACACCAGGCCTGAGTTGAGCAATAAATGTTTGCTGCCGGGTTGCGATTTCAAGTCCCCAAAATTCTGGAGGAGAAATGATGTGTTTATTTCCCAAGTTCAAGTACACTCACCTGCTCGAGCTTTGTTTGTATTTTAGAGGTGACCATTCCCAAGCCTCAGCTTCCATTATCTTTTCCACCTTTGCCTCAGCATTATACCTCCTCCTCCTCATTGAGAACAGAAGCAGACTAATGAATGCTTGTGAAAAGAAACCCTCTGTTATCTTTAATTTCCACCCTGCTCTAATGGCACAGCAGCCCTGCTTCCCTCTCTTCTCTCTGGGCACATGGGCTGCGGGCTTCTCTGGTCCTTACCCTTGGCAGAGGCTAAAGCAAGATGGAGCGTGTTGGCTTTGCAGCACTTGAGCTCTCTGTAACGCTAAATGACTTCTCCTTGTCCCAAGATATGTAGGTCAATATGCGGAGAGTTATGTGGTTTACACAGGTAACCTGGAAAAACCAACTCGGTGAATGAGGAAAAGCCTGGAGAAGCCTAACAGGACACTCGTAAAAGCAACTAGAACATTTAGCAGCTCATAAACAAGATCTGCCCGTGTGTTCATATTTGTGATCTAGGATCCTTTACTATTTATGCAGGGGCCTGTGTGCAAGCTGGGTGAGTCGTGATCCACTGGGAAAGGTGTTATGGCCCAGCAGAAAGCAGGCTGCCTTAGGCCCATGGAGCCGGCACAGGGCGGCACTGACCCACCTCATGTCTGGCCTGCGCCCGTGGGGAGCGGGAGCAGGTGAAGCTACTCTGGGTGGGCACAGGTGGGGCTTTTGGAGCAGGCAGAGCCAGCTGATTGCATGGGAGACTGATTTGCTAGTGGGGAAGAGAGGGAACTCCAGATATATTTGGGATGTGCATGGTAATGGTGAGTCTATTCTGTGTCCCAGGAGCAGCCAGCCTAGAGCTTGCAGGTAGGTGTGGAGGAGCTCCTGGGCTGGGGTTATGCTGTGGGTCTGATGGTGCTGGGAGGAGGGAGCTGCTGTGGGCTGGTGAGATCTTTTTCACTATGTCGTCTCAGGGTAGAGCTGCGGCTTGGCTATACTTCTGCGATGGGGTGGCCAGGAGAGCCTGCAGCTTGGTCGTGGGGGCTGCCCTGTGGCTCAGCCTCCAGGACAGCTTGCTGCAGTGTGGTCTTGGTGCTTACTGATATGCTTAATGAATTATTGTTTCTGCCAATAAGCTTGTGGCCTGGGAAGATGAAGCCATCATGAGCCCTGCTGTGGGTATCTCTTGCCTCTGGGGTGGCAAAAATGCTTGTTACTCTGCCTTTCCTGGGAAGCAGTGGTGAGACTGGCTGCTGCTTGACCTGCCAGTGCTGGGGAGGAAGGGGTATCCCCAGTGAAGGGGAACTGGCTGATAATTGGCATCTGGAGGGTCTGCCCACCCTCAAAAAGACAAATTTGTCTCAGTGTCAGAAAACTCTGATGCCTCCCAGCAGAAGTTTATCTCAAGGAAGCTGCAATAAGCTGGTAGCTTGTCTTAGCTTTTTCTTGACTTCATGGATGTCATGTTATTTTAGGTTGAAGGCAGCTGCCACTACTTACCTGGCCCAATCATTGGCACTGTCTTGCAAAAGGTTTTGTCCTGTTGACTTGTGTTTTGGGCACTGTTCTGAACATGTGTGACTTAATTCTTGATGTGTTTTGCCGTCCTTCACCTCAATGCAATATTAGTAATAGTGAAACTTTAATCATTCTGAGAACTTCCCACATGAAAACTTCTGTTTCAAGACACCAGAAGCAGTGTCTCCTGCTGTGTTCTGTGCCTGAATTGATGCCTAAAGGCGTATGGTCTTTGTGAGATGCAATTGTAATACTTGCACCCTGGGATAGCTATGTGTTCTGGTTGCTCCTCTCTTACTAATATAGGGATGGCTCATATGAGTTTCCATCATCTGCCACTTCTTTGCCCAGATGTACGTTGACTGTGGTGGGTGGGAGGGAAAAGACAGAAATTTCCACTCGCCCCAGCAATAGGATTTTGCATTTCCTGTAGTCATTTTTTGTCTCGACAAAATGAAATGCAGCCTTACCATCGTGGTGAGCGGAAACTTCTGGCTTCGTCCCGCTCCTTTGGTTCGTACGCGTGCAAACTCTCAAAAAAAACCCAACCAAAAAAACCCTGCAAAATAGTCATGGGCTGGATGCACGCTCTTATGCCCTTGGCAGCCAGAGAATCTGTCACCTTTTGGTGGTGCTTCAGCTGCTGCCAGAATGCTTGCAGGGCTGGAGCTTGGGGATCTGTGCAGAGGAAGGGGGAAAATCCAGGCTTTGGGTGAGATACGTACGTAGAAGGGGAGCACTCAGTCAGGAGACTTGGGAAAATGAGTCCTGTAACTTTTCTGACATCTTTTAGGTACAAAAATTCTTATATTTACAAGTGGATTACTTCCTGTGAGTGTAGTGACTGCTTCTACGGGGCATAAAGAGCGTTGACACGGTGTCACTGTGCAGGTTCATGGTTGCAGATGTTAACATAAATTAATGAGAGTAAGTGTGACTAGCCTAAATTAGGGTTATTTTTTAGTGCACTAAAAATACCTAGCAACTGAATGCTATCTTAAATGTAAGGCTACAGACACCTTCCATTCTAGGATAAGTGAAAAGAGATGAGCTTTGGCAGCTGCATGTGCAGCAGTCTCTACTTTTTTTTTTTTACTTGCAAGCACATTTTTCTATGTAGGTGAGGAATGGTGCTCATCTTGAAAGCACTCACTGCTGAAAACTGCAGAGCCATTGTCAGGGACTGCCAGGGAATGCTGCAAATATGCTGACCACTAAAACCCAGTAGCAATTAAACACCCCTTGAAAAATTGCCTGTCAGAAGACTAAACTTGTGTTTTGAAACTGACCAGTGACAGCAAACAAAAGTAACTTTTAGTTTTTACTTGCCTTTTTTTTTTTTTTTTTTTTTTTTTTTTTTTTTTTTTTTTTTTTTTTTTTTTTTTTTTTTTTTTGCTAGTGAATAGATGTCAGCATTCCCTCAGTCTGCTAATTTGTCAGTTTAAGGGAACCCCTTTCTTGTTTCACCTGTTCTGCTAGGTTAATAAGGCAAACTTCATCTACAGCAATTTGAGAGCTTCAGAAGCTGGTTTCAACAGGTAACCAAGTTCTGGGGTGTACCTTTGTCTTATTCACAGAATGGTAGGGATTGAAAGGGACCTCTGGAGATCATCTAGTCCAACCCCCCTGCCAAAGCGGGTTCACCTAGAGGAGGTTGGACAGGAACACACGTGGGTTTTGAATACCTCCAGAGAAGGAGACTCCACAGCCTGTTCCAGTGTTCTGTCACCATCAAAGTAAGTTTTTCCTCGTGTTCAGACAGAATTTCCTGTGTTCCATGTTGTGCCCATTGCCCCTTGTCCTGGTGCTGGGCACCTATGAGAAGAGCCTGGCCCCATCCTCTTGACACCTGCCCTTTAGATATTTATAAGCACCGATGAGATCCCCTCTCAGTCTTCTCTTCTCCAGGATAAACAGACCCAGGTCTCTCAGCCTTTCCTCACTTTGCTCTCTTTCCTTGTGGTGAATTTCTGTAGAGTCCAGGGTGCCACTGTTGACACTTGGCAAGTATTTAGAGCCAGTAGAATTAAAGTGGTTAATGTGGAACTGGTAGTGTCAGCTGAGATACTGATCCTAAGATAATAGAAAGCTGGAGGCCAGCCTTCCCTAATGAGGACTTCCCCACCCCAAAATCCTATATTCCTGTGTGGGAAGGCAATGACTATGCAGTCTCCATGTGTGACTCTGAAGTTGTGCTTCAGGCAGCTGCACAATACTTTTGCGAGAGATGGAGACCTTCCTGATGTGTCTAACCTGTGCCATGGTCTGAGCTGTGTTTAGCCCCCTCTCTCCCCATTTTGGAGCAGGGCAGGACATATTACATGTACTAGTACCACCTAGACCTCAAGAAATATCTTCCAAGTGAGAAGTCGCATTGTTCATTAAATTATTATTTTCTTTGGTATGCTGGTTGTGTTGCGGCAGGGTGTCCATGCATATGCTGGCATGTGTAATGAGCTGAGGCAGAGGCTGGGAAGAGGCAAAGCTCATTCCCCTGCTCAGCTGAAGGTTCCTTCTTTGGGAGCACAACCTGTCCCAGTAGGAGGAAAAGGTCCTGGCTGATTCCAGGGCTGAGAAGTGAATCCCACGTGGGATGTGCTGACAGGTCTGCAGCTACTGCTGTGGGCAAATCACAGAATGGTAGGGACTGGGAGGGACCTTCAGAAATCATCTAGTCCAACCCCCCTGCCAAAGCAGGTTCACCTAGAGCAGACTGGACAGGAACGCATTCAGGTAGGTTATGAATATCTCCAGAGATGGAGACTCCATAGAAAATAGCTGTTGCAAGCACAAGCGCAGGTGCATCAGCAGAGCTGGGCAGGAGCAGCCAGCTCGCTCCTNTAGCTGTTGCAAGCACAAGCGCAGCCAGCTCGCTCCCGCTGCTTGGGAATGTTGTGCTGGTGTGGGAGAACTCAAACCAGCACTTGCTAATGCTCCTGCCAGCCTGTGAGGAGGCTGCGGTGGGGTTTTTCTTATCTGTGTGATAAGGCTTCAGAAATAAGCACTGCAGCTGGACCCCCTCCTTGGTCTGTCACACCAGAGCAGGTGGTCAGGATGCACGTTCTGGCCCTGGCTCTCCTCAGGTCTGTGCTGTAGGTGTGATGCTGGTGCTCCCTGAGACATGGAAGCCTGAGTTCTGGGGCTGCTAGGGGATGTCAAGGTCCTTGAGTGACCACCAAAATGTCAACACTGTTTCTAGAACAGGACTGAGTAGGCTGCTTGTGACAAAGTACCTCCTGTAGGACAGCAAGCAATGCTAATAAAAGTGCCCCTGGCCTTACCTATGGAGCATAGGTAGTTTCTGTGCTCAGACCTCTGTTACAGACCATTGAGGCCACTCCAATAAGGAAATGCTCAAAAATAAATGCTCATTCTTTAGTATCTTTCCCTTAATATCAAACACCCTTGACTGATAAATAGTCCTGCTGCAGCATCAGGCCTCCTCTTTAGGGCTACTGCTGCAGATGAGTTTCATCAGCCAATTTCACCAAGGCTCCCTTTTGCCTGCCTTCAACATAATCAAAATACCTTTTGCTAGATCAACTATTCAAAAAAGCATCTAGCAAATAACCAGATGTTTTGAGCTGATTTTGTATCTGCCTGCTCAGATTTTGTCCAGCTTCAGAAGCTTGAAGAAAGCAGGTCCATGGGCTACTTCATTACTCTCCTTAAGTGCTGCTTCTCCTCTTAACATCCTTCTGCCCTTCCCTTCCCACTCCCTGTGGGACCCTTTCTAGGCTGCGTTGTAGGGGAGGGAGGAAAGGAGTGCGTGGGGGGAAGGAAGAGCTCTCAGGCTGGGGCTGGACCAGCCTGTTAGCTCACACCTGTAACAGCACAAGACTACAATTGCTGGTCTGCTAACTCCCTCTTGTGGGCAATGTCCTCCTTCCTTCGTTATGAGCCTGTAAAATGATGGGGGGTATCATGCGTGGCTTGGTGCAGCTCACAGCTGTTGTAAATTAATTGCTAGGCAAGCGTGTTCTATGTGCTAATTACTAAACCACACTGGGCTTGCCTTCTCTGGGGTGTAACGCCGTTGTGTGAACCAGCTTCAAATTGGCCCTGTGAAGAAACGCTGCTGCACAAGAAATCAACCATTATATTCGTATTTGGCAGAGCAGAATTAAAACTTTTAAAACTTGCCTTTGATGTTTCCTTTCATGTTTTGTCTGTCACTTGCTACTTTTTTTTCCCTGTTGCTAACATGTTGTATTTGAGCAACTGAAATACTGATTCTTACAGTGCTGTGTAAGTTTTCAGATATTTTAATAAGGAGAACAAAACTAAACTTAGTTTAAAAAGTGCACGTATGAAATCTGCAAGAGCAGTAACTTCAAATTTGCCTGTGTTGTGGTAATTCTGTTTTCTGCCACTGCAGCCTTACACATAATAAACTGCTATAATTCTGTCTCTTGGTTACTTGTACAGCTGCTCTGCCTCCCAGGCAGCACTTCCAGGATTGCCTTGCTGAAAGTGGTGTTCTTTCTAACTTTGCTTTAATGGCACTTATATTTGTTTTTCTTGATCGTTTAAGTCCCTTTTCATTGGAGTTTTAAAGACAAGAGCTGAGCCAAGGTCAGATGTACACTTCACTGTGTAGGACTTCATAAATGTGGCAAAGCATGGCATCTTTTGCAGTAGCTGTCAAGATTTTGTTTCGTCTTTCTGGATCTTAGTCTGTTAATAAACATGAACTCTTCTGCTTTAGGTTATTTACTTTAAATGAAGTGCCCTTAAAATGTGTCCTTTTTTTTTTTTTTTAATCTCTTGGCCTGCCTGGATGGCAAAAAGCCACGGGAGAGGAGAGCTGAAGGGCTCCTTTGGGCTGGGGCTCTGCTCTGGCATTGACAGTGGCAGGGGGTTTCCCTCGAGGGCTCCTCAGTGCTACACAAGGGGCTCTTCTGATTTGGAAAGAAGCATCTTGGAAACTTAAAAAATAAAACCAAAAAATAATAAAACCCCTGTAGGCATGGGGAGGACAGTGTGATGGATGAGAAGGGAGCAGTCCTAGGCCAGCTCAGCTCTTTGCACTTCTCAGGCTGGTTCCTGTTGCCTTACAGAAGATAGGAATCCTTCCCTTGCAAAAGGTAAATGCACCATCTCACCAAACAACGTTACACTGAGACCTGAGGCTAGGAGGCGGAGATGAGTTGTTGCAACTACAATTTCGATGTTGTAGTGAAGTCTTCTAACTCGTTACCTGTCCCTGAGAACTTACGAGGCTTTCTGCTAGCCTTGGCAATGATGTTTGCGAGCAATTCGGGAATAGGGGAACTAGTGTTTGCTGCTTGCAAATACTCTCTTGATCGAGGGCTTGACCATTAAAGACACTATGAATGTGTTCATTATTCGCTGCATGTTTATGCAGTTTTAATCCCTATTTTGTCAGGGGGAAATAAACCAGGAAACAAATAATTTCCTCAGTGCAAAAGCTGTGTTTAAAAAAAAAAAAAATTCTGAGGTTAAGCACTCTTTAAAAAAGAAGTATGGATAAGCTAATCAACTAAGTAAGACGAGGGACACTAATTAATGCTTCCCAACACAAAGCTACCTAAGTTATTGGACATGTACGTGGTTAGTGTAAAACCTGCTTCTCTTTGAATTGTCTCAGGTTTTCCAAAGGAACATTTTGGCAAAGGGGCAAATCCTTTGGGAAGCCTGGAATCTCATTATGTAATTTAATATGAACCTTGTTTTTTCTTTTATTTACTGTTCAGAGAAATGATAGCTGCTTTTGCTGAGGAAACGACCCTGTATTTAATTTAGTGACCTAGTTTAGAAGAGAGATTGTATGAACTAAATGGTCTTAGCAGCATTTAGTGGTCAGGTAACAAATGCCCACACAAAATCTGTATCAATGTTGTTCCTTTCTTTTGTGAAATTTCTTTTAAAGTAGATAATAATCATACCCAATGTGGTTTTACAGCTCATGCTTTCATTGCAGGTTTTCTGCTGTCATGCTAACAGCACTTCTACAGCTTTCTGGGTGCTAGGCTCTTGCCAGCTCTCAAAACTTCTTGTGGGCAAATCCTCAGTCCTTTTCCCTGGAAAACCAGGCTATGATTTTGAAATAGAATCAATTTCTTCAGCAGTCCTTTTGTCATAATTCCCAGGGCGGGCTTTGCCTTCAGGGCTGGGGGAAGAGCAAGGCATGGGCCCGAGCAAGGCACATCAGGGCAAAATGTCTCTGGAGTGAAATTTACTTCACAGTGAGAGAGTATGTATTGTTCTTGTCCTGCATGGGCATTTTTTTTAAGGGCAGGAAAAGATTTTGTAACTTTTGGCAAAGAATAGCCTCTCCTTCTGCAGCTTTGACTTGCAATGTTTGAATTTCCTCCAGGAGGTGTTTCAGTCACAGATGCTTTGCATATGCGAGAAAAGCATGTGTTTGTTCAGGAATGAAGCATCTTGGCCTTCAAAAAAAATTTAATTGGCTTTCTATTGTCAGTGCTGCTTATGAATTTATTGTTCATTGTATGGCAGAGAACATACAAAACTGACGAAAAAAGGTGAGTTTTCAAAAACAGTAAACAGGTTACTGCAAGAAACATCTATGTCTAGCAGAAAGATCAAAGAACAAAAAAGGCCCTCAAGCACACTTCTCCCTCCTCCTCTTCCCCATCAAACTTTTAGGTTCCAGCTGTCCAGCCCAACCTTTCACAAATGTTCATTCTCCTTTGCTAAGGAAACAGCACTGGTGAGGCTTTACTGGCTGCCCATTGATTGTCATTATTCCGAAAGGTTTTCAACTTATTGCTCAGTTTGTCATGTGTGAGCAAAAAGATGAAGACATTGCAGAGGTGAGGAAGCAACGGAGACCTGAGGAATGTTCTCACTGGGAAGAAGACCTGGAGTAGGTCTCCTCACCAGCACACCCACAAGAGCTCTGTTTGACCTTGTGTGCGCAACCAGGTGCCTTAGAGTGTGCACATAAGTAGGAGCATCTGATGTGATGGGAGGGTGTAGGTGCACAGGCTCAGGAATCTGTCTGAAATGGGGCTGTCTTAGTTCTGTTGCGCAGGGAACAAGTGACTTGTGCTATGCAGAATGTCTCTCTCTACCCCTACATGCGCACCTCTGAAATCAAGGAGGCTGTACAGAGACGCTGTGTGGTTCTACCTGTTGGCAAAAGGGTATAGATTTCACTGAAGCTGAAGGAAATAGAAGGAAAATCAAAGGTCTGAGAGCTAAGACACAGATTTATTTTTTTTCTTGCATGAGTGTTATTGAGGAGAGGTTACCTACTCCTTTCTTATCAAGAAAGATATCGCCTTGGTACTTAATCTTTCAAAATAAAGCCATAATTGTCTTACACAGCATGAGGAGGGCTGATCACCAGCCTGCCCATGAATTTTAGGGGCTAATGAAGCTCTTGAAGTTATTCATCCCATCACTTCATGCAGGAACTGCTAAAATTCAGACTTGTTCCATGTGAGGACAGCGCAAGCTACGCTGAGTCTTTCTGTAATATTAATAATAATAAACAGACACTGGGAAAGAGCCTGAATGAGAGAAATTGCTTCTGGACAAATACATTCAGCTTTTGCACTTGTGGAACAGTGCCAGGACTGCTCTGCCCTGCTTTCTGTGTCACTCTGGAGCTTCCGCCTGTGAACTTTCCTAGGCTCTTCAGTGCCTTGTTATGGGGTTGAAAAGCCCTCAGATGGGTGTATCATGCTTTTTTTCATTGTTCATGTGCTACTTTCTTCTTGGTGAGACAAGACCTTTTAATGAGCATTTGGAAGTTATATAGCAATTTAACTTGAAAGCTAGTGATGCTTTTAAACTCTAGCTAAATAGTTGTTCATGAAGACCAGACTGAGGGGATGGAAACTGGAGTCTATGATGGTGCTGAGCAGGAATTCACTGATCAAACAGCTTTTGTTTGCTTGTGTGGGAAAGCATGTTGTGGGTTGTGGTTTTTTGTGGTTTTTTTTTTTTTTTTTTTCCCCAAAACGGTGGCGTGTGGATGAATGGCAGGTAAAGCCCTGGGGAGGGGTGGGGGACTGCGCCTGGGTGTCCCTGGGGAATAACTGCCCGGGAGAGTGCTCCCATGCCAGGAGTGCCACAGCTCCTGACCACAGCACAGCCAAGCCCCTTTCTAAGCCTCCTGGTTTAGATAGAGCTGCTAAAGTTTGAATAGAAGTGCTCAAAATATTTCATGGATAGTTTCTTCTTGGTTTGGAATCTCCCTTCCATAGGGAACTTTCACAGTCCAAAACTGAACAAAAATGTAGTTTCACAAGCACAGTTCCCTAAATGAAAGGGCACAAATTCTGGATGATTAATGCAGTGGGGCCTATGTCTGAAGGAAGTGCTAGAAAATAATGTGTGATAATAGCAGAAGAAATAAGGCATCTCAGTTTTATTAATACAGATATTGTATAACAGTTGATGAATAATTTTTTTTTTTTGATTGAGCAACATGGACTGTATCTCAGTGGGAGGTAATCTATGAGTAACCAGATATGTTACTCTGACAGCCAGTAGCTATAGCTGTTAATCCAGTCAGGTAAATATGGCATCCAGTAACTGGATTATGTCTCCATGCAGAAGCCATACACATGAATTGCCAAGCATATGTGTTTAGCAGTAACATAGCCTGCATAATTCAGATGACTCTGTAAATCATTCTTTTGGAATCATGTATGAAGTAACTAAACAACACCCAGTGACAATGCTGAGATTCAACATAAAATGCAAAGTGTTCAGTATGTCACAAGGTACCAGTGTCCTCCTCTGTATAAGACTACATCCTTGCTTTGCAGAAGCATTGATGTTTTTTATTGTATGCAGCCCGGGATGCTACAGAGGTTGCGGTAAGAGATCTGGAAATAGAGTCTGTGGAATGGCAACTCCAATTCTAGTTTTTTTTAATCGAAACAGGTTCAAAGGACCTACATGTGGTAAGTAATGGGTCCCAAGATATGCAAGGATCATGCTCTGAGAGCTAGAAGGTCCTCTTGTGAAAACAAAATCTGGTTTGTTGCTGCCCATCTGATCAGATGCAAACTAGTATTTGTTTAAGCAAATCTCACAGAAAGTTCAAAGCTGGAGCTCAGCCAGCCTGTGCTCTCAAGGAAGAGAAGTTAATAAGAAAATTCAGAGGAAGGAAATGTGAACTCGGGTATAGCAATAAAGTTGCTAGGTAGATTTTCAACCTATCAGGAAGTAAATGGTTATGTAGTGCCTAGTATTCAGTGTTAAAACAGAGCTTTTGCAAAGCTATTCAGTTTTGAAAAAATCTGAGAATCCATATTATAGCAGAAATGCAAGCTTCAAGATATGCTCGAGATGCACAGCTGTGATTTCAGCCAAGATCAACTGATTATTCAGCTTCACCTATTGCAAGCTATTTGTCAGCCAATACAGATATTGTGATATTATGTTCAGAAATACCTTGGATTGTCCACCTGAACCAAATGTCAACTATTTTTTTTTCTGGGAGACAAAGAAAAATAATATTTTGGCAGTAATAGCAATCTACTGGAAGCAAGCATTGCTTTAATCCACAGTGAGGCAGTCATGGTTTTCTTAGTGTGACTTGTCTTAATCTCTTTAACATGTACGCAGGGATGAAATGGAAGTTTTGCAACATGTATCGCTATTCCAGGGAGAATTGTGGTTTGGAACTCTTTTCACAAGCCTAAGTTAAATTTATTTAGTAGTATTGAATATAGCTTTCTGTCCATTTTATTAGGGAAGTCTGCTAACCACATGTTTTTCCCCTATTAATTGTTGGGAAATATTGATTATGTGTGCTTTGTTAGGGAACTACTACTTATGCTAGGGTTTCATTTGAAAGGATGGCTGAGCTGGGGCATAAAGCAATGTTTCACCCAACTGTTGGGCAATGATGAGTTCTGCTTTCTGGGGTTATATGGCCACAGGGCATACTGCTTCAAAGTAGCTGTTTGAAGGTATGGCTCCAGCAATGTGCATAAGGGAAAAAGCTCTTGGCACAACTGCTGAAGAATAGCTGGCATGGAAATACTGTGTAGGTTTTTTGTGTCCCACAGCACAAGACAAGCTTTTTAGGAAAAAGAAAGTCAAGGATCTTTACAGGAGAGATTTAGAGGGACAGGCATAAGGTTTCTGTAGGCAAACTTTGATCTTTTGGTAGTGAGTCAGTACTAGCATCCTACTTGAATAGAAATATCCATGGGAGAAACTGCATGTGCTTCCCAGAAGAATGAGGGGTAGGAGAAACTGTTTGCTTTTATCTAAAAGCTATGGCCAAGGAGCAACAAGGAGCCCTGACTTGGTTACTTGGTGCAGTTTAATTTTGGCAGAAAAGAGCGGTCTGTCACTTGCTGTAAACTCACGAAGCATCCTTTAGTACTGCGTCTTGTTCACATTAGGCTTTGCACTTGTTATTTACTCATGCTAGAACACATTAAAACTTGCCTGTTTTTACTACTGCAAAGAGACTCTTCTGTTAGAGCCCTGGTTTGAGTGTGAACGTTTGTGCTTTGGGGTGCTGATCTCTCTCACTCCACGCTTAGTTGCAGAGCTTAGAGCTGTGGTTAGCCTTTCTCCAGGAATTCAGCTAACCATATTTTAAGGGTGGACATTCAAATGCATGCAAGCTGGAAATAATTGTTGAAATGTGATTTTTTTAATCAAAAAGAAATGGATGCAGCATGAAGTTATTCGCCTGCAAAAGAAAATCACAACGTTGAAGTGGACAGTTTCTAAGATTGCCAACTTGTATTACATATTAAATCTGAGCGTGCTGAATAGCGTTAACTTGCTTGAGTATGAATTATGACAAATTGTTGTCTTGTGTTAAAAATATCCATGGCACGAGATAGATATCTTTTCATGATGCCATATGTCTGATTGCTTGTCTCTTCCAAGCTGTAGTCTGTTTATGCTCCAGCACCTCACTGAGAAGTGTGCAGTTGCCCTCTGTACCCATGTTGAGTTTTCTTCAAATAGCAGTGTTTCTGGGCAAGCAGAATTTCCCTGGCACCATGGACAATATGGAGTTGGGCTCTTCAGTTGCTGACTCTTTGGAGGAGAGACTTGTTCCTTCTATTCATGTCTAAAGTATCTGTTGATACACTGTCTGCTGAACTACTGTGTCTTACAAGAGGACCTGGCTACTCAAATCTAGACCTTGGGACCCTGTGATGCTGTGCAAACAATATAAACTGGTTCCTGTCCCAAGTATTCATCATCAAATATTAAAAAGACAGAAGAGTGAGTTAGTGGGATATCTGCTCACCAGTGTGATTAATTTATTACTGGAATATCAGAATAAAAGCCCTTAGAAAACTTTGTGATTTAAAAGTGTCTGGCATAAAGAAGCATGTTAAAGAATCTGTTTTTCTGGCTATAAAAGTCAGCTCTGTGATTCAAAGTACTCTGGTGCTGTGTCTTGTGAAACATATCTGTTCTATTAATACCTCATTTTAATAAAGTGGAAAGCACTGAAAACTGTCAGAGGGTCAAATGGGCTGGATAGCTGTCATATTGTTTATTGGTATTTACTCACTTGACTCTGACATAGCATACTTCTAATTGGCAGGCAGGCAAATGAATTGGCTATAATTCTTCCTGCAGTGTTCTCAGCAGGATGCAAGGGAACGGGGGAGGAAAGGAGAAGCTCAAATAGTATCATGCCTAGGGGGGAAATAACAGGACGGCAAGCCCAGAAATCAGAGCTGAAATAATAAAGGGAACTTCAGAGGGGAGAAAACTATGTGTGCAGAAAGTTCCATTGCACTGATAGCAGCTTGAGAGAAGGAATTGGAAACAACCTTCCCTGCTCCCCAAGGGACTGACTTTTGTAATCTCTTCTGTGTGAGGATCTCTCACTGAAAGCAGTGGGGAGCTCTCTGCATTAAAAGTGACTCTGAGCCTGGAACTACAATGGGTCCACATGTGGAAGGTTTGTTTGGGTTTTTGTTCTTAAATTGTCCTTAGGGTTGTGGCAGACCCAGGCCAGCCTTGACTTTTATTTTAATGCTCGGATTAACAGGGCAAATGAAGCATCCTCTAAGCTAACATATGGCAAAAGAGACACAGTTGTGTCTCATTGTGTATATACGTACATCTCCATGCCTCTTAATCAAACTGCTTCTGAGTATTGAGGTGTGTTCTTTGGTAACCACATTAAAATAGAAGGGGAAAACTTGATAGTACTGGGATGCAGTCTTAGAAGCAATTTGTATCTTAAGTCTTAAATCCAAACACTGCAAACCAGCAGCACTTGGCAGATGGCTAAGATGTCTTACTGAGCCTTGGAGCATGGAGAGATTTAATGTGGATACAGCGAGTGCCCAACGGGACACCCGGTTGCTCCAGCACTGGAAAGGCTTAATGGGACGCAGCCTTCCTTCCTGGAACAAAACCCAATGAAACTAAAGACAAGTTCTGCTGGTGATACTGGCTGCTTTAAGACAGAAAAGAGCATAAAGAAACTAGATCCTGCTCTGTGTGTAAGGAGAGGGGAAAAAAAGAAGGGAAGCACAAGAGGGTTTTTAGGGACTTTCCAGAAGTTTCAGTTAACAACCAGAAATCCAGATGTGTATCAGCACTGGATCCATGTGCTAAGGAAAATGTTTCTTAAAAAACAAGAGGGGAAAATGGTGCTTCAAATTGGACTCCTCAAATGATATTAAATGTTCAACTTCTGGTTCCAGCATTTGAAAACGACTGCCAAAACCTTGTAATGCCTGTCTGTTACGGTGGTTACCACCACTACTAACCATTCTCTTGTTCATTATCCTTTATCTTGGAGGAAAAAAAAGAGCTGTTTCATTAGTGGAATTTGATATTGTGTTCTTTGGGGAAGCAGCAGGCAGAGGTTGGGCGGGGGGCGGGATGGGGGGCAACCGCTGTATTTACTGCCACAAACACCACTGCTTGCCTGCTTCATGACTAACAGACTTCCAGAAGGGAAGCAGGGCTTAAGGAAAGAAATAACATTTTGCAGAAGTAACAGGCCTCAGAAGATTAGCCTGTGTTACTTTAAATTTGATTAAACTCATGCCAGGATATTGCTTTCAGATACTCTGTTCCAGGGGAAAGTGATTTAAAAAGTATAAGGAATTTGGGTCACAAACTAACCATTCTTCTATTGTTCTCCTTCCTCTTTGGTTATAGCATGGTTTGGAGAACTTTGTGTACGATGCTTGCAGGAATAGCCCATATTACAATACGGTGACTCTTCCATGCAAGACATACGTTGTCTGCAATATTCTTTCTGCTTTATGTTGGTCACCAGCTGTGTAACCTCTATGAGAAAGAGAGTCTTACCAAACCTAACTCTACAGGTGATGTGCTCATTTCCACTGCCGTTCTTCCCTGATTTTTCCCAGTATGAGCATGGCTAAAACATATATCCACATAATGTCGGTTGCTATTTTGAGTCTGAATCTGCTTTGTTGAGAGAATTCTATTTTATGGCCATCTTCTAGTTTCTCTTTGTAAAAAGCTTGGAAATTGAATCTCAAAAATGCACTACGTTATAGTAGGAAAATGATTGCGGTGTGACATGACTTCACTCAATACATCTTTTCAGGTATTTTATTCTCCCAATGCCTCTCTAGAAAAATGGGACAAGAGCAGGCTACGTGAGTCCAGCCGAAACTATAAACTGGAGGTCTGTGGCAGAGCATAAACTAAGCTCAGGTCTCTCATAGCAGAAGAAAGTATCCTTTTTTGTTTGTTTCTAAATGAGGTTGCAGAACTGCCTCTTGTCTTTTAAAGGTGCATCGTGGATGGTTTCCATTAGGCAAAAGCATAAGCTGGCGTTACAATGTGGGAGGAGAAAAAAAGAAGAAAGAAAAAAAGACATTTTTCACAATCCCTGGAAAGCTTTCAAAAAAAGAAAGTATTAATGCACTAGAGGGAAAAGTCTGAAGAAAGTGCACACAGCTGCTATCAAGTAAATTATGCAGGGCTGATCAGATGACAAAAATGTTGGAATATGCTTCAGGGACTATAACTGTATCACCAAAGAAAAACTGGTAGAAGTTCCATAAGCAATCAGGAGTGTTTGTTGATGAAAAACTGTTCTGGTCATGTACTTCTAGACATAAAATGATGTTCAAGCTCTCCCTGCTGCTGGATCCTCACCTAAGGAAGTTCTTTCTGTAACTTAGTTTCCAGCATTAAAGAAAACTGGAAGTAACACTCTAATGTTTTGCATATCCTGGCTTAGAGTTTTGGTATCCATTTATGTGCAGAATCTCCAAATCCTGGGAAACTGGGAAATTCAAGTCCTGCCATACTGTCCTGGAATAAAGGGCTTTGTCCTGTTCAGAAGGAGGCACTTCTCCACACCCAGGTAGCTAAGGAAGGGCTGTGGAATGTGTGGCTTATCTGTTGGCAGGTGGATTACTGCCATCCAGAAATGTGAAAAGCCTTTCAGAGGTGGAGCTGGAGTTAGCTGTTGTGTGCAGGTGATGACAGTTTTGCAGCAGTGCCTTGGGAGGGAAGTTGCACATTTCTCAAGGAATAATGTGTTTTCTGCAGTGTTGTTGTGCATAGCTTCCAATGCCCTTCTGATACCTGTGCAGTGCTGAGGCCCATAGGAGGAATAGGCAGAATTTTTTGTCAGATGTCTTATTGAATGTGCATATCTGAAAGAAAATCCCCAAGTCAGGAGACAGTGGGCACAAACTGAAATACAAAGTATTCCATTTAAACGTAATAAAAATATTTTAAAATTTTTTTTATGGTGAGGGTGGTCAAGCAGTAGAACAAGTTGCTTGGAGAGGTTGTGCGGTCTCTGTCCTTTAGAAATATTCACAAAGAGTTCTGAGCAATCTGTTGTAGCTGACCCTGTTTTGAGCAGGGGGATTGGACTAGATGATCTCCAGAACTTATTTTCCAACTCAGCAATTCTGTGATTTCTTTTTCCTTTTCTGTGAGGTAGAATAAGGCCTAAGCATTTAGCATCTTATTCAACTATTGAACAAACAGGCCTGGTGATATTTCAGCATGTCAGTAAATGGAAATAAATAAGAACAGCTATTGGCCAATTTCCAAGTGACTGTATGTTGAGGTTAACAGAAACATATCCTTACCTTAAAGTGTCCCTGCCCAGTTTCTACAAAGTGAGTTTACAGGAAATGGAAAAGCCCCATTAATTCAAGATCCTTGGAATGAGATTCTGAATGCTTGTTTTGACACCAAAAGCAAGATTCCAGTACTACTTATTTGATAGCAAGTTAGACAGTCTGCACTCAATGGCTGCCTAGCTAAAGATGCGTAAAACTAGTGAAGTTCCTTCTTGTTTGGCCCAAAAGTTGTGTGCATAAAGTTATATGTGCAACCACGCCCTCAGGTTGTCAAGCTTATGGAACTGTATCCCTTGTGACAACCTGGCTGACTTTATGACCCATGGTTGAGGCAGTGTTTCAGACCAAAAGCTCATGAGAGGTTGGCTCCCCTCTGTGCTGAGAGCACGTGAGCACAACAGCCCCCCCCCCCCCCAAAAAAAAAAAAAAAAAAAAAACACAAAAAAAAACAAAACGC
>VXBH01002532.1:149469-167486 GCA_013400035.1 Rynchops niger | reverse complement strand
AACCCCCCCCCCAAAAAAAAAAAAAAAAAAAAAAAAGCAACCCAAACAACAAAGACAGCTGCCCATGATACACTCATTCAAAAAGGCAGAGAAGGAAGCAATGTTCACCTCTTGCATAGTGGCTTGGCAGCTACTTGCAACTCCTCCCTAGGAAGTGATAGCTCTGGGTTCAGCTATTTCTACAGTCTGTCTCCCACTTTCCATCAACGTCCCTAATTCACAAGCTGGGAAAATGTCCAAGCTGGACCTGGACTCTGGACTAGTTTTGCTGCGAGGAAGTAACGAGATCAAATGATGGCCAAGCAAAAGCAACATAACTCTGTAGCCTAGTGTCAGTGGTAACTTCCAGGGTTATTTCTGCAGCTTAAAATGTGTATTCAGCCCTGGAAACACCCAGTCAAATGCTTTAACCATGAGGCTGTCTTGCTAAAGTCAGGTTCAACTGCTCTGTTTCAACGTGACCAAGACTAGCTGAGACGGATGCAGAACCCCAGGAGAGCATTTGCTGCTTTGGATGTCAGACAGCTGGAAGTGCCTATGTTGTCAAATACTACAGTTGTTGGGCCCAGAAGGAATCTAGAGATATACCATGGTGTTCACCATAGGGAGTCCAGTGACTCACTACTCTGCATATGCACTTTCTGGGTCATTCTTCAGAGACTAGCTTCTCTGTTGACTTGCTGAATTAAATTATCCAGCTGTGAGTAGACACACAACTTTTAGGGGTGTACTAGAGACATACTGAGGCAGACCTAAATCTATTGTGTTTCTATCACCAACAGCTGATGCCAAGGAAATAGAGGATAGGAGCAAAGTATAGAGATACTGCTTCAGTGTAGCCTCCCAGAACAATACCTGGATGTGCTTGAGTGATCTTGTCTTTAGTGAAATACTGGATTTAAAAGTTTGCAGAAATGTTTCAGTTGGATTGCTCTCAAAAAGCAGAGACAAAAAAAAAAAAAGTCTTTGCTATCCTAGGAATCCTTACAGAAAAACTCTACATTCTATGCAACACCTAGAACCTCAATCATACAACCCCTGCCTCATCTGTGCAAGAGGTGTTGCCTTCTGTGATTGTATCCAAATGAGCTATGTTACTCTTTAGCAGTCTGATTTCAATGAGTTATATGCAGGGGGTCTCTACCACTCAGGTACACTGGAAACATTGTGCAGGTTTTGATAACAGTAGGAAAGTGTTTCAGGTTTTGGCCAGGAAATTGTAGGCTAGGGTTTTGGTAATTTGAGGCAGCTAAAGCTTTTGATAGCAATGAGGGAAAAGCAACTCTTTCCCTCTCACTCTCTTGGTTTGGGACAAATGAAACCCATGTGGCGCTGAGCTCTACAATTTCCACTTGCTATCACATGGTTGTAAGCCATCATGTCACAGTGTTCAGCTGTGGATCAATTGATTGGAACAGACAGACACTTCAGCCTGATATTTCTGCTATGCACACTGACGGTGGAATAATTAACATTCTGTTGTAATAGCAATGACCAGCAATCTCATAGCCACGTTGAAGTGTGATGAAACAGGTCTCACTGTGCTAAACTACTCTGCTGTCTGAGACGGCTGGGTGCAGTTTTGGCTTGCTGTTGACTTTCAGATGTTTTTTGGTGGGTTACCTGTCATAGCAACAGGAGCTGTGTATTCTTCATATAGATTATTAACATCAGAGTATAGGTTTTGTGGATTATCTTCTTCAGTAAATTGTTCTCGGTCTTTGGCACTGTGTTTGAAGGACACCTAGCTGATGGGTGCCTGATCCAGGACTGAGGTTTCCAGGCAGGACTGCAATCAGGCCAGCAGCTCTGTTTTCAGGCAGAATTTGATCCTACTGGGTGATGTAGGGAGGGGGCTATCCTTCATTGCTTTCCCACAGTGCAGTGGTTAATGATAAATCGGTTAATGACAGTACAATGATAATCCCTTCAGCAGGTAGGTAGGGCTGAATTTAGTATTTCTGTACCTCTTATGTCTCTCTTTAATTGCAAATAAAACAAACAAGAAACATTCTTAGATGCTTTTGTAATTGCTGATGTTCTTGAATGAAGTCTGGTACAGCTGTGTCTAGGTATAGCTTAAAGCTCCTAATTCAAGGTGGTCTATAATAGCCACCCTTGATGCATTGCAGGGCTGACTTGTAAGCTCAGTACAAGCAACCTATGTGTCTATATATCAGATCTGCTCAGGATTTTAGGTAAGAGAACGAGAAAAGCTATCTCTTTGAAGGCAGGAAAGTGCCAGTGATTTAAAAGGAGACAGTAACTGTGAAAGTAGATGGTATGAAATGGCATAAACCCCAAACCTGCCCTCTAAGAGATACAAAGTCAGATCTGTGGATCACTCACTAGTATCAGAAGAGCTGTGTGCTTACTTATGTGAGAATATAGCTTATAAAAACACAGTACAGTTTGGACTTTATTTTCCTGCATGGCTATTCTTTGCTTTTTTTTTTTTAACAGTCAATGCCGGCTTGCACTGACTAAAATTAGGTCAACTGCTTTGTGGTATCCTGGTGGAATTCACTTTAACATGTGTGTGCATCTGATGACCATCATCTTGGTTACCCACAAGACTGAATACAAAGCCACAGAGCTAAATACGTTAATTTTTGCATCTTGAAGTAAGATTTAACAGGCTTGTTTCCTATGACATAGACTGATCTTCCATTCCTAACTTGACTTTAAAAGAAAATTTTAAAAATATACATTTCTCTTCTATTGGGTTTTACGAAGCTGAGCATTTGAAAGCTGTGAGAGTGATTTGGATGGGGCATGAGCTAACTGCTAACTGAAGTCAAACAGAAACCGTCCAGTTAAGAAGCTACTTCATAACTGCTTAATCAAGTTTTTCTTGCTTCTCTTCTGAAGCATCTGGGTCTGATGTAGAGGAGCAATTCTTGTGTATTTAAGTTCTTTAGTCATAAATGTAACTTATTTCATTCTACATTCCAAATAGACGTGACTGACTTTAGTATGACGCTTATTCTGCAGAGAGAGCTCAGATTTAGTTTTCTTCTACAAGAGTTAAAGAAAAATAGGGCTTTGCGTAAAAATATTCTTATGTGTTTTGTTTGTTTGATGTGTTTTTCCTTGCACAAGCATAAAAGCTCCTCTAGATTGAATACCCTAACTTCAGACGTTGCTTTTCACCCTGATGTCTGATGCTCAAGTCCCTATAAGCACTCAGAGTTTGGATTCAGTCTCCCTTTGCAAATACTAAAATTTAGTGCAAAAACAGCAGGTGCTCCCTTCCTGAGGCAGATTCATTGACAATGTAATACAGAATGAAAACCAAGCTGGATAACACTGCAATTTTAACACAATAGAGCAGATCCTGTACTTCCTGAGTGCCCTTTATGCAAAATATTGCAGGCAATGTGGAAGTTTCAAATTTGCCCAGAGATGGGGAAGCTAAAATGAGACCATTATGTTTTATGTAACCGCTGCGTGTGCAATTTCCTTAATCAGGACTCTGTTAAAATTCATTTTGTTAACGTAAATACTTCAGCATATCATCTATGAAATGTATGAGGAAAACAACAAACTTGTGAAGGCTGTTTTATACTCAGTAGTGAGTTCTAGGCTGAATGATAAGCTGAGGATAGAAGAATAATTTTGATCATCTTTTATCTAGGGCTGTTCTGAGTGTTGTTGAGCCAAGGTGCTTTATGAAAACGAGTGACACACCACTTTTACAAACATGGAAGCTGGGCGTGAAATTTACACGAAGATCACATGTGCTGTCAGTGACAGAGAAAGGAATGCAACTCACATCACAATTCCTGGACCAAAGGAGGAAAACTTGAGTTACAACTCTGAATCTTCATTTAATTTAGAGTGTGGCAGGCTAAGTTGTTGTAACGGATAGTGAAGTCTCATTTCTTGCCTCTGTGACAAAGTGGATAACAAACTACATAGGTTTGGCATCCGGATATTCCTAACACTAATAAATTCAAAAGAAGTAACTATTTGGGATGAGCAAGTACTCATTAGTTTAGGAGGTCTGGACCCATTTACATCTCTCTGTTATAGCAGATGGAATTTTTCATGCCCTAGCAGTTTGGGTTCAATCAGAATTAGCCATGAAGCCACACTGAATGTGATTAATAGCTTCTAAGTTCTCCAAAAAGTGATAAAAAATTCTGGAAGGGACAGAATTCTCTATTTTAAGTTTGGGATTTTGAATTTGTTTCAGGAATATATTTAGTCTAAAGTGAACGGGAAAAGTAAACTTCTCAAAAAAATAAAGGGTGCATTCACCCTTAAACTCAAATTTAACTTTTTTTTTTTTAAATTCCAATTTAGCAATAAATTCCAGACCCACTTATTTGCCCCCTGCCTCTGAGTTAGAGATTTGATGAGCCACTAATTTATCAAAAAGGCTAGGGGCCCCAGTAGTGAGTGTTGTGACATTTACACCCTTTTGTGAATCAAAGCCAGACTTCTCAATGCTCCAGCTGTGTTGAAGGCCTGGAAAACATTCTTCTTTGGCATCTAGCACCAGCAAAGCCCCTTACAGTAGAATTGCTCCAATTAATTGCCAACCTGGTAAATTTGGACTGCCTCCACCTGAAGCAGGGCAAAACAAAGGGATGCTTTCAAATTGTGAGCAATTTTCTGTCTGAGGAGATTGCTGTGATTCAGGATTAGTTGTGTTGCGTGTCCATGCATGTGTCCTGTCCTCCACCTCCAACAACAGTGTCATGTTGAGAAGGAATGCAACATCTCTGGTTGAATTCAGTGGGTAATCTTATTGGGTTCACAGAGTTACTTGGAGAACTGAGCGCTTCAGTCTGTAAGATGGACTACTGCCCAGTGTGGCTAGTAAAAGCAAGAACACTGTTAAAGTCATTACCACAGAAAAAACACACCAGCTAACTTCAAACAGGCTGTTGGTGTCTTGAGACAGGGCCAAGCTTCTTTTGATACTGAGAATCTTGCCAGTTACTCACCCTTTGTATATGTATATATAAAATGTTCCTTTTTAACCTGAACTGCTAAGAAAACAAGACATATATGAGCTCACTGTCTGTTTAGCCATCCCCATTCCCTTCCCTCCCATAGCTTTTAGCCCCACTACTCAATCTTTGCCAACTCTGAAAGAAGGCTTCAATGATCATTGAACTCCTACTGGTTTGCGTGACACCAGGAACTGAGCTGAGGAAGGAGCTGCTGCTGCCTCCACTCTGGCAGAAGAGCAGGGACAGAAGGGCAGCTGGCTAGTCAGCTTGCTGGTTACCTAGAAGGTGACTGGACACAGCATGGGCTGCCTCACACCCCACCAGAGACTGGGTGAATGCTGTGGGGACCTGGGCTGTTGCCAGGAGAGGTGGTTAAGAAGTAAAGCTCATGCATGGCATGTGAGCAGGAAACCAGGCTTCCTGAGCTGTGCTGCTCTCAGAACAATATCTTAGCAAGACTAGGCATGGAGACAGGTTGCTCCTCTGACTTCTTCAGTTGCTCAGACGTTTGTCGTGCCTGCTTTGCTGCTTCTGGCCATGCACAGAGTTGCACTTGTATCACTATTCAAATAGCTCTTAGACTCTGCAAGAACACCAAAAAGAGGTCTTGGCTACACTGAAGCCAACAGCAAGACTATGATGGCCTTCCCATTGTGTTTGGTTTTACCTGAGGGTTCCTTGTTTATTCCTATAGGACATCAAGCCTTTGAAATCATTGTAGACAACATCAGTCTTCCCATGACAGGGATGACTGGATTTGTGTTTAAGGGTCTCCCTTTCCTGATAAAGACGCCTGAGAAGAGAAGGTTTTTAGGTCACAGTGAATTGGCCAAAGGAAGCTCTTTTGCGTAGAAATCACAGGATCTTTTTTGGTTGTTGCTCCCTCCTATTCCTTGTTTGTATGACAACCCACTTGAGTGTGTAACTTCTGTCTCGTAAAAATTACAGACCACAGGGTTTCTCTTCAAAGCTGTGTAACTTCAATACATCTTTGTGGGGGTTTTATTGTGATTTATTCCTACTAGATATTGCCATCAGAAATTCTCTGAAGAGAGACCATTTTCTGTGAAATGTCCTGGGGTGTGAAGACCAGTATGGATGTACTGCTTGTCTAGCAATGGGTGTATGCTATCCACGCAAATGACAAGACGATGGATCTTGCCTGATGTTACTTATCTGACTCCTTATCTAGCACAAAGAACTGATTGATGATACTGTTTTTTTTCTGGACATATACTTGTATGTGTTTATATGTTCTAGGAATATTTAAATTTTTAATACATATAAACATTCTTCATTCTCTCTGAGCAGAGGTACAACAAACCAACTAGCAACGTTCTTTTTGTTGTAGAGATGTTTACATGACTTGCAGTCTTACTGTAAGCAGGGTGGGAAGACACGTGTTGAAGTGATTATGTATAAAGAATCTGTTCCAGCAATATAATCCCTGCACTCCTTTTATAAACAAACACTAATTCATGTGTTCTGACTTATGGAAAGCATTGGTTAGGATTCAACAGGATTTTTTGGGGGGTAGAAAAAAAGTGAGTGGAAATCTAAGAAAACAGTAAAGGAACTTGATCCTGATGAATTAACACGAGAGAAACCAGACGAGTCATGAAACGTTTACTGGAAGAACTATCTTCCTAAATGACTTAATACTTCATCCCTGCAGTTTCCACATGGGCCCAAAATGAACCACTTTGAATTAAAGATACATATATATGCTTTGAAATGAAGAAATCTTATTTGTCACTATCAAGACTGTGGCTCTAGTATCACAGAAATACCTGCTGTAACTGATAGAAATGGCTGCAAATCAGTAAATCCATGCAGAAGAAAACTTCTGTTTCAGCACTTGATTTTTAATCTATCTCTGCCTTGGCTCAGGCTGACCACAGGCTGCCCCTCTGTGCACCAATGTGTCCTACCACAACACTGGTCCTTTTCTGCAAGTACATGGACACAACACCCAAAATGTACTTGGGACTCATCATCACTTTCAACAGAATATTTTAAAACTACAAAATGAACAATATGAAATATTTTCTTCATGAATTAAATCTTTTTCCCAACAAGAGGATACTACTAAGACTCTTCATATCTTTTAATGTATTTTAAGATATACTGGGATGTTTCATGAAGGTTATTTTTTTTAAAAGTGTTCAAGGGGTCTTTCTGAGGGTACGGAGGGACTGTGCAAGTACTGTCACTGTGTCAAAGGTGAGCTGTGGGAAAAAAAATGAGATTCAAGAAGTAACATCCTGGCATTTAAATTTCCAGGCAGCTGTGTGAGCTGCTGTTTCTTCCTAAATCAGCAGTGTCTCATGGGAAATGGCTGGGACAAGCTGCTGGGTGTTTTTACGTCACTGTAGTGACTCTGCTCTTCCTGAAAAGCTGGAACCTATTTATTTTTAACAGTCCCACTTATTTCCCAAGGGTCAGCATGTTTTCACATACTTCATTTTAAAAATTTCTGAAGCAGAAATGACGATTAGACCTGTCAGTCCTTTCACAATGGAAGGTTTTGTTTGCTGCTGGCTCTCTTGCCTCCTTTCAGGGTGATAAGCCATAAGGTTTTGAGACGAAAACGCAGTAAGTGACATATTTCCACTTTCTGACACTCCCTCCAATTTGCTGTAATCATAACTGTGTTCTAATACCCTTGTGTTCAAGCTAACCTGGCAATAAAAGTTAAACACCAGCATATACAGGATGAGTATGTAGATAGAGCGGTAGCGCAGGCAGTCTACCTGAGTATTATTTGAAGGTTTCTGGGCTTGTAATTAATCTCTTGTATGCTAATTGCTTTCTGTTGCAATCGGTAATTCCCTTCTTCCAGGGGCTCTACCTTCACGGGGCTCTCTGGTCGCCCGCTGCCAGGGATGGGAGGAAGGATGTAGCAGGGGCAGGGCCTCTAGGAGAAAAGAGGGTCAAAGGCACCCAAACCGCTGTTCCCATGAAACGCGGTGACAGATCAAGGGCTTAGCGTTAAAATGAAATGGAACAGAATGTGCTATGTTTTCCCTTTTAGCTGACTGCTTTCACAGTTTGTGAGAAAATCTGAAATTGCAGTTGTTTGTTGTAATATGAGGCAAAAAATATGTATGAGGATTTTCCAAAAGCCTGGCTTTCTAGTTCCTAATCTGCTCTAATAGCAACTCTCCTGCTCTGTGTCTGCTGCATATCGTTGACATGCTAAGTGTGGCCTCTCGCTGCAGAGATGCTTATCACTGACTATGCTGGTCTTCCAATACACATGGATATTTTTATGAATCTGTGAAAGTCGCTATTTTTCCTCTGTCTGCGTCCTATGGGAATTAGAGCTTCAGCAAAGCTTTGAACAGTAGTACGTTGTTTCCTAACACCATAATGAGGTATCCATTTAAGCCTGCTATGAAAGGCAATAGTCTTCATTTAACAAAACAGGTAGTAGATGACTTTCCTGACTCTAAGAAGTCATTATCTTTCTTCTGAAAAATCTTAATTCCAGTTAGTTGTAAATACTTTTTTTAAAGTGCTTTTCAAGTCTTGAGTACCACACTTATTCCTGCCCACAGAAACAGCTTTTATATACAAATCTTACTAGAACAGTTCCAAATATTTTCCCATTTTAATTAATTATTCTTAGAACTATATTCAGGACATATTCTCTTACTGTAGATATATTAGGACATTAGATGACTATTCCAGAAGTGCAAATAAAAGTGATTCTCAAGATCTATTGGCTATTTAAAATCATTTGTGGTTGAAGTGAATGAGGAGATTAATAGTATTAGTAAAAGTGGGAAATGTTTATGTATTTAAGAGTTCCTCTACTGTAAATGTCAGGCTTTTGAAAGAAGAATGAGTTGCATTGCAACCCAGATAATGTTTTGCTTTTAATTTATTACTTCAGGTAAAGAGCTAACTGAAGTACTCTGCTGTAGCAAGTAAGTTGAAGGTTGTTTTTTTTTTTTTTTTTTTTTTTTCAATACATACATCCTGGCCAGATATCTACAGGGAATTGACCAAACACCCAAGATATGTCCTGTTCCAGAAGCAGTCGAGTATAGAGTCAAACCTGGGATAGAACATTTAGGCTTGGTCTTCACTTTGGTTTTTTCAAAAGCCTTTCTGGAACACAGATTTTTTTCAAAAAACACAGTGGTAAAAAACAGGGACAAATGCTCCTATATTTATGTATGTAGCTTCAGTAAAACACCAAGTTATTTCAAAGACACTAGCACATTCTATCACTGATAAGAACATAGAGGAGTTATGTTGCTGGTGTGAAGTCCCAGCCCGGTGGCTCGTTTCCAAGATAGTCAAGAACCCAAGGCAAGTATCTCCTTGGAAGATACTGTTGATTACAGACTTTCCAAAACTGAAGCTATCTCAAAACTGGTTTATAAAGTAATTTCTTAATTGAGGTGACTGAATGACTATCATAATATTCCAGATTAGGAAGAATGCGAGCCTAATACATGTAGTTGGGACAAATTATGAAGTAGATTTGTAACTCTGTCTTTGGGGCTAAGCTGTTCTCTGGAAACTTGAGATACTTGAAGGAATTTCATGCACGAGGCTGAATGCTGTTTTCCTACGCAGCATGAGAAAACTTCCTTAATTTCATTTTTCAAGAGTCTTTTATGTGGAATCCTTCACTGGTAACGGCATTTTCAAGGTAATAAGCAAAGTATCCTGCAGGCACAAGCACTGAGTCAAAGTCAAGGCAGTGGTAGAACATTACTCCAATATTCTCCTGTTGCTACTGCAGGCGTTATCCCCGTTACAGTACTATGTTACACTTAATTGTCACGGTGCAGTGGGGCAGGTCCAGGAAAAAGCGGCTACCGTGAATTCAGTCAGGTGGTGAAGATTCATTCACAGCACCATAGACTTTGGACTTGCATGTGGCAAGGTAGTGTACCAACTTTGAGACTTTAAGGTAACTTGACTGCTTACATATGAATTTTCTATAAAATGAAATGAATTTTTCCCCCTTGCATTATCTCCCCTCTAGGGAGAATGGAAGGAAGGCTTGTGCTTTTAAGTCAGAAATGTCTTTTCTTAGCACACCTTGCCCCAGATAGCAGAAACGATCTATATAGTGTTTTTTGTCTCCTCTCCTGTTAATGAATGAATGGGCAAGATTGTTCCAGTTGTGACTTGACCTCAATTAACTTCAGTGATCTGGGATAATGCTGGTCCATTGAGTTTCTCTCAGGTTTGGTTGGCTGCCAAAATGAATCATGGCAATGTGTGAGGGCTTCTTACAAGTAAGGCTTGAACTCAGATTCATTCATTCAGTTAACTTCCTTTCACTGGCAAACCACACAGTTGCTTACACTGGCACCTGTAAACAGAATGGTGAGAATCCTCCACAAAGTGTTTCTCTCCACAGCTTTCTTGACAAATATATCCCTTAATTTCTTGTTGTCCTAATCGTTGGGAGAAATGTTCAGCTCAAACTTTCCAGGTAAGGTTTAGTCCTCATGCACACATTTTCCTTCCAGAATAATGACCTTCATGGTTAGCTCACTTTGTGATTTCTTTTGATAAATTTAGCTCTGGCTAAAAGTGTTTAAACCTCATTTATATTACAATGATTATGCTCAATCTTGGATGCCAAGTGATTTCAGACCACTCCGAGAGTTGGGGAGACACTTGAAAACCCTGGGGACTGAAGGCACAAGGCAGAAAGTCCTAGCCAAGCACTGGTTTGGAAAGACCAAATGAGCTGGTAGGTCTCACTTGGCTCTCTTGTTACTCTTGGTCTGACACAAGGAGGAAAGGAGAAGGGGTGAACAGCAACTAAATTAACATCCCTAGAGGCTGAAGTCTTCCTTTGACAGAAAAAGCAGTAGATGCTGCAGTGCAAGCTTCCTTGCTTGATATGATGTCACAAGGGCACCCTCAAACTCATTCTCAAGGTAGCTCTCTAGAGGAGAAATGTTCTTTTTCCTGCACCTGTGACCTTGCTGCTTATGTTGTCAGAGACAGCTGCAGACTCAACCAGTTTTGAGCTAGAGGTGTCTCTCTTAGTCTGAACTGTGGACCTGATGTTGTTCCTGACATAGGTACAGGCCTTGGAACACAAGCTACCTCCTCATCTACCAAAAAATAACACAGCAGGTTTCCTTCTGCTGGTGATATCTCTTCCCTAAGAAAATTGAAAACACTCCTCTGAAGCGTCTGTTGTTTGGGGCCCATTAATGTTTGGTATGCATTAGCGTTTGAGCTTGGGCCAGTATTCTTATTACCCTTCCTTTGTCCTGATGTCCTAAATCTCCTATTTCATTCTAGATGCACGTCATTATCTGAAATCTGGGCTCACCTCCACAGTCCCAGGGATTATTTTGTTGTGATTAGATGGTTGTAGCTAGTATAATCCCAGTACTTTCTTACGCAAAACCTGTTCAGAGCTTCCCAGTTTTTGTCTCTCTCGGAGAAGTGTATACGCAGAGTCGTGTGGCCTTTGTTTATCGGGTGATGGTAGGGAACAGCTGGGCTCCAACTGCAATTTTGGATAGTTCCCCATCTGTAGAGTCAGAATTTGTGAGCATAGAAAGTCTGGTTACTGATGGAGGTAGCATATGCATGTGTTTGTGCACTGAGAGCAGGCGCAGGCTGAAGTTGGAAGGAGACGTGTCAAGAAGCTGAAGGGACAAGGCTGTAGGCTTACCGTGATATCCTGCTGCTGACTGCTGCAGTCCCAGAGCCAGTGACAACTGGCTGCAGGAGCTGGGGACCATGCAAAATGGAGGGCACACCTGATGTTTTGAAGCCCTCAAGTCCATATGCTGCAAGTCGTCTTAGTCCCCAGTCCCTCAGCTGGTGGTGTGTTTAAATCTATGCTCACACATGTGGATGCAGTCATTCAGCAGGTTCTGGTTCATGGACAGAGTCCCAAAGGTACCCCTGCAGAGCAGGGCACCGTGCAGCTTGCTTGGTCACTCCTAATAGGGCTGTAGGCGTGACATGCTGCATGCAGTCCCACCTTGCTGTGGAGGCTACACATTTGCTGGGCCTCTAGAGATGTAGAGGCAGGTTGGAAGTGGCTCCGCTTACAATGCGAGGGAGAGTATACTACAGTAATGACACACTGCCCCTTTTGTAGACTTTCTAATCAGGGACAGGGTGCAGCCTGGATGATGGCAATCAGGCTTATTCACACTATCTCCGTCAGTGTGCTTCAGTCCTCTTCAGTTCTGCATCAAGGAGGTATTTTCAGCACTGTTTCTCATGGTAATTTGCACATGCAAAGCTGCTTTTTAAGAGCACGTAACCAAAACAAAAAGCTCTTCTACGAAACTAAACTTAAGAAATTAAAGGAAATAAGCTTTTGTTTGGTAAGGCTCCAGAAAGAACAAGAGAAAATGTAAGCAGTACATATCTCATCTCCATCCCAGTGTTATGTTCCCTCTCTGGCAAGGAAGTTCTTGTTTCCGTTCTACAGAAGTGGATATCTATAGTCTTTCTCCAGAGCCAGGATTTCCTGACTCAGAGATGCTGTTGGTAGACAGCAGGCAGCTAGATGTCTCCACTCCACTGCAGTTCTCACCAGATTTTGTATGGGTATTTGTTCTCTTTAATTCCATTTTTCTCCTAATCCAGTAGATAATGAGGGAGGACTGCACCAAACTAAGGTTATGCCCCCCTGGAATTTAAGTTGTTTTCTCTCTCTCTCTCTCTCTCTCCTCCTGTAAATTTAATCTTTTGTCCAACAACCTACAGCTTCCTTGTGATACAAAGCCACTGCATGATTTGTTAGAGTTATTTTTAAGATCTACGTGCAAATCATATAGATACAAATGTATGCAAAAGAGGAAATTGAGCTTTGCTCAAGGGAAACCTTACCTAAGAGGTATAAGAGTAGACTAATCTATGCTCACTGTTCACCAATTATCAAGGTGACATGCATTCAGAATTAAAGGACCTTTAGGATAACTGTCTGACTTCCCAAATAGTGGAGCCTAAGGAATCTCAACTAGAAACTTCTGCAACAAGATTATAATCTTAGGAAAGGTATCCAACCAGTCTTGAGTTAAAGACTCCAGACAGAGTGAATTGTGTCCTGGGGAAGCGGTTGCAACAGTTAATTAGTGACTGTAAAACACAGAAGACTTTGTTTAGCTTCATTTTTCAGACACCGGATCGCAGTCTGACTCTTCAGTATGTGTTATATTGCTTATTTTTTATAGTTAATTTCTTAAACCAGTGTTACATGTAACTGGATCGAAAAGATTTATGGAAGCCTGTTACCTCAAGATGGTTCTCTTTTAACATATGCATTTATAAACAGAAAGAAAACAAAACAAAAAAAAAAACTCAGGTTGTTTTTTTGAAGAGGCCTGTTAGGCTGTTTCTATAAGACTGTGGTAACTGGTTGATTGTGTTACTTTCCTTTATTTTACATAGTTACCACATCCTAAAATGTTACAGTTCTGCTAGTTGAGCTACATTAACCATGTGTACATGCTCTTAGTCAATGGCAAATGAGAAGGAATACTGGCTAGGCTGGCCTGCAATAAGATAGACATAAGATAAATCCAGTTATTTTCCATTTGTTCTAGTCTCTACCCATTCACATAACAAAACTTCAGGGGCACATCATAATTGACGACCCTGTGCTAGCTCCTTTGCTTTTCCAGTTTTGCCTAGGAATGATCAATGGCTCCATCCTGGGTTTGTTGGTTTTTTATTGTTGTGTTCTGTTGTTGTGTGATTTGGTTTTTTAAATATTGGCTTTACAGTAGCTTTTTTTTTCCCCAGTAACCTGGAACTTCCAATTGACTTTCCATGGACTTCAGTGCTTTTTGGATCAGGTCTTAAAATGAACATCTGGTTGCAAATTCATTAGCCAAGGCCTAACAGGACAGCCTCTGCAGCCCAAATACCTTCAGACTTTTTGCTTTGGTACTCTTTGAATGTCTTACTGTAAAAATCGGGTGGTCTCGGGAACCGTAACGCAGTGGCTCCAACAGCAACGTCAGCATGGCATTGACAATGTGCTCACCTGCTGTTCTCTGATCCTGTTATTTCCTCTTCAGAAGTACAGCTCAACATATTTCTGGCTGTGCCGCCCAATACACAGGATTTACAGCTCAGTTGAGCTAATGTTGGTATTGGAAGGTTACCTTCTTATTCTCTCTCATTCCCTTTCCATTTAGTCAAGAAACTGTGTTGCGTTTTTCTACAGTGATTCCAAGCTCTCAGTAGGTGTTAGGAAGGAGAGTTCCCCTGCTCTTCCCCAGCCAACAGGTTAGCAGCAGGCATCGGCACCATCATTTTTATGTGACTGTTGAGCTCTCTTTTGGAACTTGAAAGCAGTCTAAGTGGTATTTTAGGCTTTGAGGGCTCATTTAATCTGCAGAGGAGATATTCAGGAGAAATTCCAAATAAAGGGGAGTCAACCTCAGCTATATATGTTTGCATTTATTATTATAAATACATAGGGGGATAAAATCAGGGAAAGTAAAGCCTGACCCATTTCATCTATGCTGTTTAAACTTGCTTCCAGTAGTTTACACAAGCAGGAAAATACATGGGGACCCAGGGGAAAACAGCTTTCTGAAGAGGCTGCATTAATACTGGTGAAAAAAAATAATAATATCCCAATGCACATTTCAAAAAGGCAAATTTGATAGTTTATTTAGCAAAGACATCGGTGCCTGTAGACACAGGATTTTTACAGCTCTGCTGGATTCCACCCTTTAAAAGTTTTTGTTGTTGTTGTTAAAACCATAATTTTATGAATGTTATTCTTGTCCTTTTTTGGACTTTCTCTATTTAATCAGTTTAAAGTGTATGCAGATTATCTGGATCCCTCCTGGTGTGGATTTTTCTGACTAGCAGTGCATTTATAGTTAAACAAGTGAGGCATTTGGACTGTAGTCAGTTTGATTTATAGCAGCAGGAACAAAGCGAGAGAGTACAGACGTCAGTGCTGCTGCTGCTGATCTGGCAACAGAGACTTCCTAATGTACAAATTACGTCTTTCACCACACAATTCCCTCTCTACCCTAACTAGAGACAGGGAGGCATGCTTATTTAATGCAGTGTGTGCATTCTATACAAAGGTGTATGTACAGTACTGGGTGGATATTACGTTGCTCATTTTAGGCATACAGTTTATATTTCACTGTGGTTTTGCATTTTAAAATGAAATTTCCATAATGGCAAATATGCAGTAATTCAGTTTTCTTGCCTCTTCTAGACAGAACAGTCAAGTGTGAGTTAAAGACAGTTGTGCAGGTGGCTGTGGTGCTTTAACCATAGAGGCACCTGTCCATGAGAAACTGCAGTGAAACTATTAATTCATTGTCTATAGACCACCAAAACACCACGGTGTTTTGTCCACATCTGGCCCTGGAGGCCTTTGAATCACTGCCCCATGGGTGAAAGGCTCCAGATGTTCATGCTTAGTTCCCTGCACCACTGAGTGAAAGGAGAACTGCTTTGATAAGTAATATCAGATGAGAGTGGTGGAACAAATCAAGATGCCAGAGAAGATCTTGTCTCAGGGGTGGGATTTCAAACTCCAGGTCTGAGCATAACTGTCCGTACCTACTTCTATTCTGCATTGAAAAGATTCTGACAGTTTTCCTTTACAAATGGCATGAAGTATTCCACTAACCAAAAACCAGACTTGACTCAGCTGGATAAAGCAGAATCTTCTGGCAGTCATCACGCCCAGGGACAAAGCATCACAGGGCTCTGGTTAATAGGTGGCTGCATTTCATTAGTGGCTGGAGTGATTCCTGTGCATATAGCACCATAGCCTGTATATCTGCAAAGCCTTTAAAGCACTTTGGGATGAAAATAGCTCAATGCAAAATAATGGTCTCAATTTAGCCCTGCAATCTGCAGCCAAAGACTTGGAGCAACTCCCAAGGCAGAGCAAAGACTGACTTGTTTCAAACCTGCTTTTCTGAAGGCAGATCCAGGGACTGCAGTGCCATGTTCTGCGCAAAAGCCAGGAGCTCCCCCTTGGCCACTCGGCAGCCACTGTTCCCCTTCCCAGCAAAGAGCGACTGTTTCTACAGAGGCAGGAGGCCACTTCCCGCTCTGCGCCCATTGTTCCCCCGTCAATATCTTACAGCACATGCTGGAAACAGCTACCCTTACTCTCACGAGGTCAGCTTTTAATGTGGGGAAATAAAGAGCAAAGTCACCCTTACAAATACGTACTAGGCCACACTATTTGTCCCTTCTTCCATTTAACGTGCTTGGGTACTGAGAGCTGCATCATTCATAATCTGAAAAACAGGCACAAACAAATCCCGAGGTCAGTTTTGCTGCACTGAAAGAAAATGGTAAAAAGAAAATATAAATTTGTAAGAAAGCGCAGTCACGGTGGTAGAATGTAAATGATCGTGGGTGAACCACGGGCTGTTTGCTGTCCCTGGGACTCTGCAGGAGCCTTTCCCTGTGCCTGCCTGTTTTTCCTCACGTATCCTGTGACTGGAGCAGATTGAGCTGCTTGTGTGCTTGAATCGTACCAGGTACAGCCAGCCTGGACTTGGTTGATTCCCCGAAAACCTCTGTCCTATGTGGCTTTGTGGCCTCTCTGCTAAATGGAGATTTATTGAGGAGAATCCCTGCTGATACAATTAAGCAAAACAGAGTTGAACAGAGATGTAACGTAAATGGTTTTATGCATAAGCTGGGTATTAAAATGCGTAAGCGCATTCCTGTTGTCGTAAGGATCCCTGTTGCCATCCAGCATTGTTTTTATGATACCAGGTTTCTGTTTCCCTCCTTTTTTGTGTAAAAAATGCAAAGAACAATAAGTTTCAAATGCACAGTGAAGCCCTTGCTGTGCACAAGTTATTCAGTTGTTAGATTCCTTTTTCTCTTCAGAAATCTAGTTTGTGGTCTAATTGCTTGCCCTTTTAAAATTTTTTTCCCTTGTATTTTGAAGCAAAATGGGTTATTCAAAGTAGTTGGCGCTACAGAACCAAACTGTTTCTGAAACTGTTGCTTTTTTGCATGGAGAGGGGAAAAAAAAAAGATTTGCTACTGTACGATTGTTAATACACCCAGTCCTGAGCTGGAAGGGAGCAGGAGTAGGTAGGTGCAGCTGGGGGGATATAAAAACGGCTGTGCCTCATACCACTGCGACTTGGATGGCACCAGGCTCGTTTGCAGTCTAAATTAATATTGTCTTTAGGCTGCTCTCATTTGCGCAGCCAATCCCTGACCTCGAAGGACCTTTATCTGCTGGGGAGGTGCCAGGAGTAGCAAGCTGGTTTCAGGTTCCTTGCATGGTGGCAGCAGGGAGGTGTGGGACCCGTTCCAGCCACCCAATGTCACCAAGGACTCCTGTCAGGGCAGGCAGGGCTGGGCTGGCCAGCAGCAGAAGCAGATGCTGGCCTGGCAGGGGCTTGGCATGGCAGCAGTTAAGCTGGATTGGAACGGGGCAGGGTTTGGCCAGAGTGGAGTTTGCTGCAGCTCTGCCAGCCAAAGCCGGTGACGCTCGAATTCACCGATTCCCATCGACTTTAACAGGACTGGGATATTGTCCCCTCTCCGGCTCAGCCCAGCCCAGGTGCCTTCTGAAGTAGGCCAAGGCTGGATCCCACAAAAAATCCGGGGAGCTTTGCCATCGGACTCTCCAGAGGTGAAGAAAAGGGGTTGGAAGGGAGACAGCTGGGCAGCAAATGTAAATAAAATACATTTTGGGCTTAGCAGTGCCTTCGAGCCTTCTCTCTGACCTTGACGAGCATGAGAGGAAGGCGGGCCGCCGGGGTGATGCGTGCAACTGAGGACATGCACCGAGCAACCATTTTATGAACCACCACTCTTTACAGCCCGGGACTTGATGATTCATGCCGTTGGGGGCGGGGGGGANAAAAAAAAAAAGAAGGGGGAAAAAAAAAAAAAGGTTGCTTTTCTGGGAGATAGGAAAATCTGTTATAATACAGTAGGCTGAGGGGGGGCTGGGTATGGCCTCCTGCTGCTACCCTCCCCCTCCCCTCAGGGCTGGGGCGGTCGGTGGGGTGGTCAGTACCTGAGAGGACACTACGTATGCCACCAGACATGGATTAGATATTATAAATAAATATT
>VXBH01002532.1:49176-138284 GCA_013400035.1 Rynchops niger | reverse complement strand
ACCTTTTTTTTTCCCCTTTTTTTAACCAGAAGGAATCCCAACAGGGGAAAATAATATCAATCAGCTCCCTCCTTCCTCCCCCCCAATAAAAAAAAGCACCACCTGCTAACATTTGGAAAAATCAACAGAGGACTATTGCCTCTCTCTTTAATTTTCACTCACACACTCAGATGAATGAGCAAGAAAGGGTGAGACCTCAACAGCCCCTTTAGACGTGGGGCTGAATTGATGGGACTGTGATTTGTAGGATTTCTCCACTTAGTCCCTGCCTCCTACTTGCTCTCCAGCCACTCCAAAGTCTCTTCCCCTCTCTTTAAGCAGCGATTTCTTTCAATCTCTCTCTCTCCCTCCCTGTGTCTCTCTCCCTCACACTCTCCCTCTCTCTCCATATACACTCATCTCCCCGGAGAGAGAGAGAGAGAGAGGAGAAACTCAACTCCCAAACACCGACCAGATGTCGAAGAAACGCAAAGCCCTGGAGGGCGGCGGAGCCCGGCTCCCCCCTGAGGACCCCAGAGCCTGTTTTGGGGCCAGCGAGGAGCAAGGTAGGGTGGCGGAGGCCTGCAGGTGGCCGGGTGGTTGGCAGCCGGGAGCCCACCGCAGGGGCGCGTCAGCCTGGATGGCCTCCCGCAGCCCGCCGACACCGGGGTGACTTTGGCGTTTAGGCCAGGCTGCTCCCACCACCGGGCTTGAAACTGCAGGGCTGTTCCCACCGCACCGACACTGAACTTCTGAGATGGGAAGGGTTAAGGGGGGGCAAGGGGAAGGGGAAAGGGAAGGGAGGGTGGCTGAGGGGATGGCGGTCTGCTGAGCAGTCCAGGCTCCCTGCCCCACTGCAGTTTGTCATTGGCATGGGCATAGCCACACTGCCTCATTGATTTGTAGCTTGTGTAAATCTCTGTTTGCAGGGTGCTCCCAGCTTGGGCAGCGAATGAGCTATAGGCACCTAATACATACGTTGTGGTTTTGCGTGGGTCCAGTTTCCTTCAGCAAGCCCCTCTCCCTGGTACGACTGCGATTGTGTCATGTTGAGGCTTCAAACGCTGTACTTGCAGCGCACTTTGCATCCAGCTAAAGTTGGGTTTTCCCCAGCCTTGCTGCTTTGCTGTAATTTTCAAGCTCCAAGTATTTGTGGTGAAAGCTGTTCTGTACTTCTTCACAAGATAATATCAATGTAGCAGCAGAGTGGTGTAAAATCAGCTATGCACACAAGTGTGAGGGAGTTTTGCAGCCAAATTTCTTCTTGTTGTTCAGTTGGCCCAGTGGGTTCCCTTCCTTTGTGTTTATTTTGACTAAGTGGGCCCAAATGAACCAAGCTGAGCTACAGGGCTCTAGGCTTGTGGCTGTATTGCAGAGAGGAGAGGAAAATACCGGGTGGATTCAGAGCAGTGTTTCAGCCTGTTGCGAATGGCTCTGGAGGCTATGGTGGGAGATGGTGGGTGTATGGTGGGTTCAAATGCCGACGTGAATGTGTCTCTGTGCATGCTCAGATTCAGAAATGTGGTGCTTTTGCCTGGGCAGGTGTACACAGAGCAGAGAGGGATGGAATGAGGGTGTTCTCCAACATGGAGTCTGTGGCCCTTTTTGTAAAGGATATGAAGGATCATAATGTCACAAGTCACTCAGATCATGAAATTCACTCGCTACCATGGATGTTTTTGCTTTTTGTAAGGAAATGTCTCCAGCACAGTGGCTGGTGTGCTCTTCTGGTTTCATTAGAAAGGAGCACTGTTAGTGATTCAACCATCTTTCTCAAAAGATATGGTTTAGGGTTTATGTGGTGGTTGGTTTTAAATTGCTTGGCTCTCCCACAAGAAAATAAGATCCACGTTCGTATTTTCTTATCATTTCTGTGCTTAAGACCAGTCTTGACATGGGAGGGACATTTTCAGACCCTGGCGAATGACTTTGCATGACAGCATTCAATGTTTTTGCCATGTGGAATTTTGCTGTTACTAACCTGGAAAATCTTACCTCTTTGTCAGCAATGGAGGAGGTTAAACACAGAAAGGGCATTCAGCATAGACCTGAAACTTGTCTATAGATTACATGTAATTTTAATTTAAATGTATGCCAATAGTGGGTGTAGGAGCACCTTACACATTATTATGATGCAGTGATGTGTGCCTGGTTTTCATTTTCTTTTTCTGAATTTTTTTTTTTTTTTATGAACTCCACAATAGTATTTCCTATAACACTTCTGGTTATGTAACAAGAAACAGAAAACAAAATGTAACTTTAAAACAGGATTATTTTTTTTCTTGATTTCAGTGTGTACAAAACAAATGAAATGGAAAGTGAAAAAATATTTAATGAAGCATTGATGTCTATTTAAAGAAAGTAAATAAGGTATCATTTCTCTCATAAGGAGACACAAGGTATTTTGTAAATCAAACTGATTGAAAACCTGTGCTTGCACCTAGGTAATCCAGGCTTGTGTCGTCTTTGACACAGTAAATGATGAAATTATATTTAAAAATGTAGTTTTATTTCTGAGCTCAAATTTATTTTTGTGAACTTTTATTCTGTTTATTTTCTCCCTCCTATTTTACAGGAAGGAATGTTGCTTGTTAATTACATTGTCTGTGACTACGTAACTGTAGAAACTATTAAGAGTGTGCAATGTATCACAATGTTGTAGGGAGTGTATTTTTGTGTGAGATGGTGGATGTGAAGCTTTCTTAAAACCTGAGATGTGCAGGTAATTTTTTGGGATTATTCTGAAGTATTTCACTATGAAGCACTGTGCTCTTACAGCAGGTTTACTACCTCAGTGGAGAAGGCATACTTGCTAGTTTGGAGGGAGAGCGTGTAATATTTGCCCAGAAGTATGGAAAAGCCATGTAACTCCTGGGTTTTAGCATTAAAACGTGTGTGCATTGGGAGCAGGGAGGCGGGGAAGGGGAAATGGGCATTAGTAAATGAAGGGAAGAAAAATAGAGAGCTCAGATTTCTGGAGGCTGCCAAATCCTGTGTTTCTGCAGAAGTCGAATGCAGAAGCCCTGCTGTCCTCAGCTAACGAGGTGACTTCTTTTGGTGACAGAGTGCCTGGATCCGGGTCTGCCATTTTACGTCTCTGTGTCACCTGGTCAGTTGAGGGCATGCGTTGCTAACAGGTGAATCTCAGACCCTTTTGGGGGTCTGCAGTTCTGTTTTTGAATCCTAAAAGAATGCAGCCTAACTCTTAGCTGCTCCAGACTGTGTTGGATATTCGGCCAACTGAAGTGTGCGCTTGCGGAGTTTCATTCAGCTCTTGTTTATCCTCACTTGGCAAAGCTGTGGGTGGACAGACACTATGTAGGCCACGATACAGATTTTTCAAACTTCGCTGGTGTGGTTTTGTTTTTACTCTCTTTCAAAGTGTTTTATGAAGGACTCTGTAATCCATACTGTAACCTTGCCTTTTATTATGGGGTCTGATACTATATGTTTCAAGCCTCACTGGTGCAGAAAGGGGATAAGGGATGAGAGTACTCAGCATCTCCCAACTTCACAACAGCGAGAGCCTGAACCTGTCTGTCAAACTCAAGGCACTTCACTGCTTCACCTTACTAAGAGGTGAGCTCCTAAAGCTCATTCCCATAATCTGTGGAGACGCAGTGGCATTTCCATGGAGAATTCAGATTTTTACATGAGCTGAACTGCCTCTCGGAGGTGCCCCATTTTTTTCCATTGACTGTGCATGGAGCCTAGGGTAACTACACTGGTTTACTTGTACCACTCCAAGTGGCAGAAACTCCAGCAAAACTGATAGGATCTTAGTGGAGAAAGCAGATATGGTTGTTCAGCGTGATACCCAGCATGGAGAAGGTGGGTTTCTTCTGTTGAAATGCATCTCTCTAGACTCTCCTTATAGTCAGGAAGCAGAGCATTTCTAGGGAGCAATTCATCTCTTCCTGAAGTGGAAGTCTATGTTTAGTCAGCAGAATCAGATCTGAGAAGTGATGTTTCTGCCAATTGAATATAAAGGTAGCGTGAACATCTACCATGGATGTAGACAACTGTATTTCAGCAGATGACTCCTGCCTTTTGACCAGATCTTTCAGGCTTCAGTGCAAGTCAAATGGCAAAGATATTTTTTTCAGCTGCATTTGAAGCAGAGGTCTTCTGTTCTGGCAATAACCCTTTTGCCCAAAACTGTAGCACAAAAAAATTGAAGAAGGATCCTGTTTTTCTGTGAATCACTGTTTTCTATGAATGTGTTGAAAGCTAGTGTGGAAGATGTAAAAAGGGAGGGTGTTGGTTTAAAAACAAACAAATAAAATGTGGACGCTTCTCAGGACTAAATGCAACATGACATTGTGCCTAAATTATTCAGTAATGCTGCTCACAATCATTCAGCAGTTTCTGGATGTAGTATAATACCATATTTTAGAAATTTTCTTGCAGAGATTTTTGAGCATGAGGGACTCAGGGAAGGAAGAATCTCTACGTTCTCATTGGGCTGCTCTTTCTCTATTTGGATTGCATATGAAGATAAATAAATGCATTTCTTCTTCCACCTCCCCTGTGGTCCAGTTGTTCAGAGTGCTGAATGGTCTCCATTGTCACAACTATGAGTGATAGTTGAGAGTTTTCTGTGCTTTACAAAATTGGTCTCTAAAGAGACAACTGTTGCAAAATTCTTCCAGAGGCAAAGTTGAAATCCTGTCTGCCCAAGAGTAACTTTTAAGGCATGATTACTTTCTTTGAATTCAATGGGACCAGCCACGTGCACAAAAGTTGAACGTGTGCATAAGGAAGTGTTTGCAGGATTTTGATGGTCTTAGTTATTATTAACCAAAGCCCTCTTGAGAGTCACTTCTACGCAAAGGGTACTTCCCTAGTAATTACTAGAGGGAGCGGTTTATACTAAACTATTCTCTCTGACTAATACTAGATCATTTGTGTGAGTGCTTAGCATTCATGTTTGTCTTGAACTTTGGTATTAAGTTATTGATTATTATTAAATCTTAATTTGGAATCATCAGACACTGGAAATCAAGTTCTGTCCTGTTATTCAAGGCTTACATTGATGTAATGGAAATCAGAATTGAACCCAACTTCTGCATGACAGTTTTCCCCCTGTACTTGGTCTTCATCAATACAATTAAAGTTACAGTCTTTACTCCATTTGTTGTTTTATCATGCAAGTGACTATTGGGATTCCATCAAGATCTGCACGCTGTTGTTGGTCTTAATGTTTCTCTGATACAGGTGGAAAAGCAAAGCAGTTCTTCCATTGCGTGTGCGCGATTTGAGGTTTCACTTTCTCCTGTACTTACTTTTCTCCATCCTCTGTGTCCTGGCCATTCATCTCTTTCCACTTAGCTTCTTATTCCTGAAACAAACAAGCCCTCTTTTGTCTCTGGATCCCACTCTGGAAGATCTGGCTACTCAGAGTTAAGGTGTTTAGCAACACAGGCTTATGCATTTGTGAGGACATGGGAAAGAGAAAGGAATTATTGTACAGCTTGGGTTTTGTGCTGGTACTGTAATAGCACAGAAAAAAGTGACCCTTTTGACTGTTCAGAGCAAAACGTTTGTGTCACCAAAAAAAAAAATAAAAATGCAGCAACAGCCTTTTAAGGGCTTTGTTAATGGAAAAGAAACCATTTTCCAAAGCTGATTAGCTCAATGGTTACTGATAGTTCCCTGGTGTTAGATTTTGATTTTTGATCACTTTCTCCTGAGACAGTCAGGGATCTGCCTTCCAGATGCTGTGAAGGATAGATGGGGTCTAACTTCTGGTTTCAGAGGATCAAATTCAACGTGCTGAAAAGGAAGACAATTTTACCAACCCACTTCAAGGTATGTGACATTGCAAACTGGGAATTCTGAAAAGATATAAAGCTAAGGAGAATTCAAAATGTTTGGGAAGAGAGAGTGGGGACAAGGTATATATGCTGTGAAATAGCATTGCAAGGGCTCCCTGGAAAAAATATCTTCCTCAGGTGTTGCTGACTTGCCTTCCCAGCCACTGTCTCATAAAGACTGTTGAGGAGCTTTTCTATTCCCATTTGTTTCAGAAAGGTATGTCAGTGTCTGCCTAGGTACAAGTTTATGAGCCTTGTTTGAAGTAAAATACAAAGGCTAATGGTTGAGCATTTTGCTGAGTTGGTGTTTCCACGTAGGAGAGGACTCTTCTGTCCAGCAGTGCAGTACTGCCTAGTACATCTTGGTCCTGAGCTGCTGCTAACAAGAAGTGAGGTCACTATCTGCATTCTAGGGGAAAAAATGCTATCCCAACTGACGTCATGAGGCAGAGCCATAGGGAAAAGGGTGATATTTTAAGTACTTGACATAGTTGCTTTGGTTGGAAAGTGTGATTTTTGGTGAATTACTGACTTGCCCTATAAATAAATTTATCCAAACATTTTAAAAATGGAGATGACTTTTTAATTATTTGTGGGCATTTAGACATTTCAGCTATGCTGGTCATGTAGCGTGTATGGTAATGCTATAAAAACGCCTAGTGAGTCAGGAATTGAAATTTCAGCGAAAAGCAGTGGAGAAGTCTCCTGAGTGACTTTTAAAAATGGGACTTTAGTTAAATAACCAGCCTTTCCAGGAAAAGCATCTTTTGAAGCTTTGTGATAACTGTTTGCGACTCTGCTTTGGGCTTTGTGAAGTTGTAGGATAGTTACCGCAACGATGGTGCTGTAGCCCCATTTCCATCTGGCTGTGAGTCCATCCTCCTGGCTGGCCCCAGCCTGCAGAGGGTAATACTCCGATGTACCAGTAAGTGTTAACACAAGGTAGCTGTTAAATGGAGCTAAGTTGTGCAGTTGGCTGAGGCAACACCTGGTGGTTGCTGTCTCCCTGCCTAAAGAGTCACTGGGGAGAGGGCAGCTCTGAAATAGATCTTCAGTGGAGACTGACTCCCTGACTGCACAGGGAGCCTGAGTGGCATCCCACAGGGGACTAGGACTAGTCTTTGTAGAGCCTGACCCTCGCATGGCTTCAGGTGCTCCCCTGACTTGTAGAGGTACTGCCTGGGTAATGGAGATCCTGGCTGACAGAGAAGAAAGACTCTTGACTTAGGATGCCTTCTAAAACTTGCAGAAAAAGCTAAATAGGGAGGACAGTTGTAAAGGTGAGAGAATTGTAAAGGAAGTGAAGTTGAAACTGTAAAAACTTTGCAGGTTTCCTTTAATTTCTGGTAGAATGAAAGTCTGTGTGGATCTCCTGAATGTACTAACCAAGTGTTGTGTTGTTTCTGTTTGTTTTCCTTAGCCACTCTCCTCTTTCTGTAAGTAAATAAATAAATAAATGAAGTTGCTTCCCTGTTCCTGGTCAGCCAAGGAATGCGTATCTACCGTTACTAAGGAATCTATGAGGGAGAGTCCTGACCTCCCGGTTACAGTGTCCATGTTCACCCGATCACACAGTGTTGGCAGGAGGCTGTGTTTTATTGATGATACCACCTTGCCATGGTTTCTGAACATATCTGAGTCCACTGCTTCTATATGGAAAGGAGGAGAGTTGCACAAGCCAAGTGACATTAAAATGCAGATGTATTTGTTTTTTAAAGGCATCGTGTTGTTAATATGCAAAACCAGAGTCTCTAATAACGTGTAACAAAGCACTTGTTTATTAATAAAGTCACTTTGCGTTTTCACCCTCTGACCTTAAAGTTTTTGTACTATTTGGGCGTAATCCTGTTTTTAAGTTACTAGTGATAACGCAGAAACCTTGGCAACTCAGTGAGCAACAGTTGTGGCTTTATGCTGGAGGAGGAGAAGAGGGATGCTGTCGGGGTTTGATGGGCTAGAATACAGTCAGTTTGTGTGTTTATCAGTTCAGTCACAGTGTGATGGCTAATAATGTTGACATTTAAGGTGTGCCCACACATTGGGCAATTGAGCTTGTGTTCCGAAGCTCATTCCTGGTATGTCTATTAACATGTGGAAGGAGCAGCTGAATTTTGGGTGTCAAGCTGTATTAAAGCCATCCACACTATGTTTTAGTTGAGTACCATATCTCAGTTGAGGGGCAGTTGGTAATAGATTGATTCTTACATTGTTTTCAGTTAGTGTTGGGCTCAGACATAATACAGGAAAATTAAACATTAAAACCAGTACAATATGGATCAGAGGTGGAGGAATCATACATGACAGCAGTATGACATGATAATTATAAGAAATGAGATAGGAAACAAAGATAATCCTCGGATTGTATTTCGAAAGCACTAATCGACGTTCAGTCTTCAAGGGAGGGCTTACTTAAATTTAGAGATGAAGGTAGAAAAATGACAGAGCGAAGACATCAAGGCACCTGGAGAAGGCAACCTCTGCATGAGCATAGGCTACATGTCAGAATACCACTATCTTCAAGAATAGCCCTTTTTCATAATCATTTTTATGCAATTGTCTTAATCTTTATGTATCTGTTAGGTTAGTACAACAAATTAATATCTATGCAAAATACGCAAATTGACTGTTCTGTTCTATTTGTGATCAGGTTAGCTTTCTAGACCTTGCCCATGGAAAGTCTGACTTATTTTTCACTTTTTATTCACCTGCCTTATTTTTCTGTCATATTTCCTTTAGCATAGATGCAGTCAAGATGGGCTTATACTGTCTATAATTATTATTCAGGCTTTGCAGATCTGCTCTGTATATTGTTAATCACTTTCTAATGTTATAACTAAGGATTGCAAATGAGTAAGATCAGATGGTAGGTCTCTGTTTTAACTGTCCATGCAAGTTCTTCAGCTGTCTTTGGGAAAAAAATTTACATAAGTTACAGGTCGCTTCAACTTTGTGTGACCTTGTCAGAAATGGGACTAGGAGCACTCACACCTAGAGGCTGTCAAGAAACAATTGAGTAAGTGGCCTTCCTCCTCTTTTCAGCTGTTTTTTTGTTGTCTACATAAGACAGCATGAGTGCTTCTAGTCTCTTTCATGGCCAAACCAAAAAACGGCTCACAGAGTCGCATCATGGTTTGTCTGGGCAGCGGTAGCAAACAGTTGAATGTGCCTGCAGGGCATGAAGACTGTCATCAGTTGTGTGGAGGGGGCTGTGGATAGTTCTCTCTGCTGTGCCACTCTTCCTCACCGTAAGGAAGTCCTTGCTTCTTAAGAAGCTCAGTATCTTCTTGGAAATACAAAAAATGGTGCGCAGGCCAGGTTTTGCATCAGTTAACTCAAGGCCCTTGCCTTCATTGTTTTGGGGATGTTGGTGGATTTTTTGTTTTGTTTTGTTCTGTTCTGTATGTGAACAAAATGTGTATGTGAAGAACTGTGGGGTTTTCTTGCAATGGAACTTCTGATTCCAGTAGACGGTGCTGTGCCCTATGTAGGGTTTTGAGGCAAATCATGTGGATTGCATTGGGTTCTGGTCATGGTCCCTGAAACAGGCTAATTCTTAAGATCCAGTTACTTTTCTCAGAAGGTTCTATTTGAATATTGGTCCTTGTTGTACCACTTGTCCTTTGACTTGCATAGCCTGTTAGCTTCAAATTGTATATGCTTACCTTAGCATGAGGAAGTTTGAAAATACTCGGAGTTTCAGGGCCATATGCAAGAGCCACATGCTGAGATTTAGGCAGGGAGTTGAAGGTGCACAGGAGACACAAGCGTTTAACTAGATGAAAAGCCTACAGTTGACACATCAACAATGGCAGCATGCATCTCCACAGATTTAAAACTACACAGGAAGACAACTGTGACCTAGCCACACACCTTCCTTTGCCACATCTGGGCGAAGGAGAGACCCACTGCAGTTAGCCTGCATAGGTAGGAAAAAAATTACAGGTAGTCATCTTTTCCTTTCTACTCTGTGAAATAGAAAGCCGCAGTCCTGACTGGTAGTAGCTACTACTTGCTGAGAAACCTAAAGGTACACCTCTGCTAATGCTGCACGTGCAATATTCGAAAAGATTTTCATAAAGATGTGAAGCTGCTAAATCCAAGGAAGGGGTGGATTAACACTGGGAAGAGATCAACATAGTTATACATATATATGCTGTATATAATGTTTTTATTGGGTTTTGAAGGGCCAAAAAATTTAGATAACCCTTTATCTAGGCCTTTGCAGCTAATGATGCAAGTGGCTTCTGGTGTGCAACTTCTTACGGGATGCTCTTAAGAGATACCATTCATTCTGCGGCTGCAATGCGGGCTTTGTGTGTTCCCGAGATTTTCCTTGGGAGGAATATGTCTTCTCGCCTTCTCCTTGTATCACTCCCAGGTAAATGGAGAGTAATTAGGAAAAGGCTGTGCCTCACTGATTTTTAAAGGTAGGTGATGTGTGACACGTAACCTTTTTTTTAATCATTAAAGAATGATAGGAGTCATTTTTGGCTGGGAAACTGCAGAATAAGCATGGCTAATCCTAAAGCATTATATATTTCTAATTTGGGATTATAATAGGCTATGAAGGAAGGAGGAAGAAAAAAATGTAAAGCTTAACATGAAGGAATATTTAATTTTATTCAGGAAACATTCTGGCAAAAATCCCCTGGATCTGCACAGAACCTACAGATTTAAGATGTCTTTGCACAGCCAGAGGCTGAGATCATGGCTGTCTAACTACAGTTGGATATTTTCATATCTGCCAAGTTTAGCCTTAAATAAATAAATGAAAAAAGGTCATGCTTCATGCTTTGTTCAAACTCTTGAAATGGTTCTCACTTAATATTCTAGGGGATAGTGACCTCCCTTTGAAGATACTGTCCTCCTGCTCAAAATCCTGCATGGGACCAAGAAAGTAGCTGTTTAAATGAAGCCATGAAATGTCTGAAGGTACTTTCTGGAATCCCTTAAAATGACCCTGGTTCAAGAAATATGCCCTACTTACTGCCAGGAGTGCAGTAAAGTCAATCGCTGGAAATCTATTAGTTGTGGGCAATTGAAAACGCGTTACCCAACATTAACCCACAAAAGGGAAAATTAACACAGTTAAGAGTAGTTCTTGCCAGAGAAAGATGAACAAATAGGAGCAGAAGCTGAGTGGGAAGCTTCTAGCAGCAGGGGGGGGGGACACGGGGGGACGGACTGTAAAGATCATCTGTTCAGACGTGCTTTTTTATTTCTCCCCCCACAACTCCCTAGGTATCTCTCTCTCTCTCATTTTTTTAAAGACACAGATGCAAATATACCTAATAGCTACTGTGAAATCTGTAATAAGGATCAACTAGCCAGGAGGCAATTTCAAGGACCACTGTGATCAAGGGTAATGTTTTTACAATGAGGTCATGTCCAAAGGCAGCCTCAGCTGATTGCAAGCTTGTACTTGAGCACTGAATAAGCACCTTGTCTTGCGTGGTCCCTGCTCCAAAGAGCCTGCAATCTAATAATCTGGCACAAACATACAGGGCTGTATTTTTTAAATTGCTCATTTTATGGTTTTTCGTGGGTTGTTTTTTTGTTTGTTTGTTTGAAGTCATTGAACTCTTTCTTCTTTATCATCCTCTATTTACTCATCTCTTCTCTGTCCTAGTACTCTAACAAGTGAGTCTTGTGCGAAGTGTTTTTCTTTACCTCACAGAAATACTATCAAGTCCTGTGAAGATAACCATGAGATTGAAAGAAGGGAAGCAGCAAACAAGGCAGAGAATGTTTTCTGGTAGGCCTGCAAGGAGAGCAGGAAGAACGGGCAAGGAAGTTCTGTCTCCTTGCTCCTACCTTCTCCTTTACTTACAGTTTCCTGATACTATTTCACTTTTCCTCAAAAATACCCATCTCTGTGATAGTCAGCTGCATCTGTGCTCTGCGATAACGTTGCTGTTCAAATGGCAGGATGGAATGGGGCATGTAGGTGAGAGAAAAATATCCAAAGTCAAACAAACTCAAGCAGGATTTGTCTAGGATGTTTTGCTTCAAGACTTCTAAGCCACAAAAGCTCAGAAAAAATGTCTCACCTTGTTGTGCTATGTTCATAGTCATGGCAAACCACGTAGTGTCTTACGTGGCATTTCGTGACCTCGGATTCAGTGACCTCTGTTTCCAAATACGTAATAGACTGTTCAAGTCTTTGCAGGCTTGTCATGACTCAGCTTGAATGACACCAGGTAGTTTATGCAAAGTAAACTGAAATAGCTTATGGTTCATTCTGGTATTGTAAGGTGGTCTTTTGCACTATGTTACCATTTGAGGGTGACTGTTCTTCACTGAGTTTAATATCCCATCTCCTTTTACTAAAACCAGAAGTCAGTACTTTTGAAAGTAATGATATTAGACATATAGAAATTCTTGTTTGATCATCCTTTCTTTTATCTGTTTGAAAATGCTTTTCTTTAAAAGAAACTAAATGTTCCTAGTATTTTATTCTACTGTTAAAAGTCTCTCTCTTACTGAAAAAAAAAAAAAAAAAGAGAGGAGGAAAGAAAAGGTCATTCACTCATTAAAACACCATGCTGAGGGTATTTAGACACCTTTTGTTTACCATGAAGGAGTATTGTTTTAGGATGGCTGGGGTTGTTTGTTTACTTTCTGCTGCCCACTAAATCTAGTGAAAAGGAAACAAAACCCACCTGGTGATCAGGGAGAGTGGTTTACTGGTGGCTTTTTGGTTGTGGTTTTTTGGTGGGGTTTTTTTGGTGTTATGCAAGGGAATTTATGAAAGATAATAAGCTTGAGTAAGTGTTACTGAGGAGTAGGACACTGTGAAGGCTATAGTAGTATAAGGTTATTTTAGAGTTTCGTTTGACCAGTGGAGCTTTTTGCTGCTGCTTGTGGTGCTAGATAAAGTGGGGAGGGGTTTCGGTATGGCTCTTGGAACACAAATTGTATTTGCTTCCTTACAATAAAGACACAATAAAGATTTTTATACAGATTTATTGAGAACGGAAATCCCGGAAAAAATTCCAAACAGGGAATGCCGTGACGCCGTTTTCCAGCTCCCTTCACCATATTTCTGGTGTTTCATGTTGTATTCTTCCATTTTAGTTTTCCCCTCTAAAACGATCCTTCAAATTCCCTTGCAGGACATGTCTGTGCTTTCCTACTCTCCGACTGTTTATTTAGAAAACCTAAATAAGTGCTATTATAATGTATAAGCTAATGATTTTCCTTAACCATTTTCTTCCATCCTCCAGATGCCTCTAGAGTACGACATGGTACAGAAAGTTCATTTTTAAATGTGTGCTGGGCTGGACTATATAAGCTCCATAACCACTTGGATGTCAGTTGGAGGAAAAATCATGTCAGGTCATCACTGGGAACTGCTGGCACATCTCTGCTTTTCAGTAACTTTTAGTTCTCTTAGCTTGTCTCATTTTATTAGAAAATAGTAAGAGACATTAAGTAACCCCTCATCTACCATATGTCCTTGCATGAAAGGGAATGCCATGCCAGTGCTGTTGAACTGTACAGCGGTGGTACTGAGGGTTATTAGAGATGGAATATGTCCGGAGTGTGGCATTTATAAAACTCCAAAAGTTATTACTGAAGTCCCGCATAAGCTTTTCATATTTGTGATGATATGCCTACACAGTATTAATATCAGGTTAGGTTTTGTGGGTTTTTTGTGGTTTTTGCTGTTGGGATTGGTTTGGGGTTTTTTTGTTTGNNNTGGGTTTTTTTTTTTTTTTTTTTTTTTTTTTTTTTTTTTTTTTTTTTTTTTTTTTTTTTTGTAAGTAGCTTTTTGTGCCTTAACTGTCAAGTTTAGTCTCACACGGCTTCACTTATTTTTATTTAAATGATGACCAGACATGATGAGTCTTATGCTATCGTGACCAGCCCTTCAGCTGAGGTCAGAAGCTATGAACTTCTTCATCTGTTTCATCAGCTTGGTGAGATTAGTAAAAGCAGATATTCTCTCTCACAATTTGCTGATCACTGAAAAGCACAAACACAAGAAGGCAACGCTGAACAAACCCAAATGTCTCTTTGTGCTGTCTACACGCTGTTGTAGTTGTACCCATCTTTGTTCATTTTGCTTTCTTCTGCTTTTTCATCCCAGTAAAACAACTTCTTCCTCATCCTCTTTCTACATCTACCTCCTCTGCTCAGAACTTGCTTTCTAGAGCATGAATGGTCACCCTCTTGCCAGATGTGAGACTTGGTAAGGAGTGGGGTTAGAGACTGAAGAAGGAAAAAGAGATGAGTTTTGGAGTCATCTCCATCTGATTCTGCAGAATGAATTCTGCTATTTTTTATACTGGTTTGTTGTATTTGGGTTTTTGTATGTTAAAAAAACTTAAACTTAGGAGTCTGATTCTCAGGTAGCAGAAGATGAGAAGCACCTACTCCAAAAAAAGCTAGCTAAATTATCCAGGTGGAGCAGATGATACTTAGTAAGAGTTCAAGGATGTACTGAAAGAATAGAAGAAATGGTTACAAGAGTGGAATCATATATATATTTAGTAATAATAAAAATAATTCGCTATATTTGCTAAGTCTGAAATCTCTCTGTGGAAAAACTGCTTATGTCCTTTTTTCTCGTACCCCAGAATTCCTCAGCTTGACTATTGGTCTTGGTTAACTGCGGGTCAGAACTTCTACACCTGCCAGAAGAGGTACTTTTACTTGCAGGAATCTGTAGAATTTTTTTCTTCTCTAAGATTATTTCTACCAGCCTACCACAACTGATTTTAAATTTGTAACTTTAGATATTATATTGATATTTAGCTTTGTTTTCCAAATCTAAATTATTAAATGCAATACTTTGAATTTGAGCATAGGTAGGAATAGAATTTTATTTCTGGAATGAATGTTGTCCTTGCTGTCATGGAACAGACTATGGTACATTACATTAAGCTGCATCCTTACATAATATCTTAAAGTGTTAGCGGTATTGCATTGGCCAGTACAACTGGGATCTGCTTAACTACTCTGGAGCAACAAATTGATGCTGCTTGGGAAAAGGAGATTGGGATGAACATTCATCCACTGTTCTCACCCTTGCTTGAGCTGGTGAGGGGCCTACTATGAATATTCCTGATGTGATGTTTAAGGTGATTGAATTGAACCTGGCATGAGACTCTAAGCAACAGATAAGATATCACTTTTGAATGTAGCGTGTAATAAATTTTATAAATGTTTGCTGAATATGTTTTTCTGTAATAAACTTCTACAGCATTCAAATGTCTTCTGTTGTCTTTTCATGGAAGTTTCACATTTCAAACACCTTAAGCATGTTATGAGAGTCCTTTCACTGCAGGAGGTGAATTATCCAGATTATCCTTATGGTGAGTGGGCTTCTTTAATAGGAGTTGCAAGCAGCCATGTTCTCTGTTTTGACAGTTCTACCTTCACTTCCGTCTGGGGGTCAATTACTGTTTGAAAGTCTGGCTTTTGGGTTTTCCCAAACTTTTTTTTTTTTTTTCTCATCTGAGGAGGTTTTTTTTGCCTCCAATAGTGGTTCATTTATCTTATGGTAGCTTGAACAGATGTTTTATATCAAGGTTACTGACTTCTCCCGCTTCTTGTCTAAGTGACAGGCAGTTAGTATAAACAATCCCTTTTCCTTAGAAAATCCTTTGGATTGCCTTAGGGTGTAAGGGAAGGGAGGGATTTTTGCAGGTCAGGATTGTTTGTTTTTAAATAAAATGGACATTTGAGACATGTCTTCTGTTGTGTTTACTGGAACCATCTCCCGGCACTGGGATCTTCTGGAGGAGGACTACCACCAATTAAAGCACTGAGCAGTGGTTGCTTTAAGAGGAGAGATGGCCTGTATTAATTTTGTTCCCTTCATGTTTTCATATGTATGTAGGAATAAAAGAGGTAGGTTCTGTCAGCAGTTCATGGCAGGACAGCATTGGAAAAGAGAAGACCAGATGCTTCTGAACTGACGTTATTTAGGTTTTTCTTATATCCTAAGAAGGACCACAGACAGCCTGAGAAATGTTACTTGGTGCTTCCTGGGCGGCTCGCTGAACACCCAAGTGCTAGGTAGGAGGGCCAGCTTCCATGGTGTTCCAACAACAAAAAAAAAAAAAGGCTGAGTGAAGTTTTTAGGAAATTTGGAAAAGGCAAACATTTTCCTTGCTTTTTGCTAACGGTATGGACCACTTGCCTTTAATTTTTAGGTTGAAGCCAAAGAGCACGCTCTCTTTAGCAGCCTTTACAAATGATCTCTCCACCTGTAGCAATCTGCTCCATTGAAATAGTTCCATTTTGGCCTGTTGTGTTGGAAACGTACGCAGTTTGCAATGGGACCTTCTGGGACATTGCTACTAATGAAGTGGCAGGACAGGATTTGGGGATTAGCCATGGTCCAGCCATCTTTGATTTGCTGGTAGCTTTCTGTGGTGAAGCTCTTCTTGAAGATCTCTTTCCTTTCAGGCTTGTGCACAATTCAGAATCAATGTTTATTACAATAGCATTATAAAAAAGTCCCAAGAAGAGTGGCCCCAAATAGAATATCATGGAATGATATTTCTTGCATTTGCGAACAGTCCTTACACGATTTTTTTTTTCACTAATGGTTTTAATAGTCCTTGTTCCTTGCACAGGCTTTCTGTCTCAATTTAGTTTCTACTAGGGACAGACACCAGCTACAGTTAGGTGAGAGGTGCTGTGTGGTGTGAAATATGAAAGAAGCTTGAAGTCAAGGAAGAAATGGGATCTCCGATTTCACCTAGGTCAGGGGGTGATAGAGCAGACACGCTTTTCTATCCTGGAGTCTGCTCATACCACTGCATATAGCACTTGCTTTATGTACTGAAGACAGGCAGTGGGTTCTAGGGGCTTTGCTTTCAGGAAAGTCTGCTATGCAGAGCACTCTTACACTTCTTGAGATTTTTGCTTGCCTAAAAGCTCCCTGTTTTGCGGTAGTATCTAAAGGCTGCTTGCTAGTCCTGCTGGAAGTGTATGGTTCCCAGACTTTTGAATGACAGTTTCCCCAGTGGGCCACTTTTTTTCCACTCGTTAATAAAATGACTTAGTTGCCTGCAGAGATCCCCAACTGTGTCTCCATTTCCCAAAAGAGGGAGGTGGACACCTTTCCCATATCTTCTTGGGATTCCATAGTCTTTGCTGTGAGTCACAGCCCTGGTAGGCGCCATTATCCTAAATGCTGTACAAACAGAAGTCACATAACAGTTCCTTCTTCAAAGAGTTTGCAGATCAAAACAAAAACCCTGATAATAAAGTGAATATTTAGGTAAAGCTAGATTCTGGATATATCTAAGCCTTTCTTAAAGCGCACACCAACTTAATCATCTTGAGAAGGAAGCAACAAGATGTCCACTATGAATTGGTTCCTTTTTAGGAGTGGATGTGGGTTTGGTCCACTCTATGCTAAGAAGAAACTCTGTGATTTAATCCTGAATTTGGAGACTTTTCAGTATTTGAGATGCTGAGGTTTATGTTCTGGTTCCGTCTCCAGGTAGGAATATGTACCAATTCTTCAGGACTGGCATAAGCTCCCGTGTGAGAGTATCACCCTCAGTGATACTGAGGGATCTCTCTGGTACAAAGGGTAGATGTGGACTTATGTTTTGCATCTGGGGAGAGAAAGAGAAGTGGTTTAAAGTGACATTTAACTGGGAGAGGTCTTTCATAGATTTTAAACACCTTTTTGAGTAATAGCAACCTTCTGCACTGGTTGGAGGGGTAATGTAACATTCCCTGAAATGCCAAAGGTACTTAAGCCTTGCTTTTGATCCTGCTCCTTCAAAGTCCAGCATTCTGCCTTCAGCAGCACTTTTGAGATCCCTATAAACAAAGTGGTCTTTCTTTTTTCTTCTCTGTTTTGCCCAGCATATCCTTTACACACTGGAACCAAAGCTTTTGGGTCTCTTTTTGACCCCTGGGTCCTGAGGCTGCATTTTGAGTGGTTTGCCCCAAACATTAAAATGGTCCCTTCTTCCTTTTTTACCTGTGAAATGAAAGCATAGTCAGTTGAGGTTTTGAAGTGTAGGTCTCGTTCTTGTCTTCCCATGATTACTAGATTTTTTAAAAAAAAATTATTTCTTTGTGCCCATTTGCCCAAACACTCATCAATTAAAGAATAGTGAAGTGTGAAGTTATTAACAAAGAGGGAAATCTGTGGTGCCCACTGATCTCAGCGGCTAGTTTGTGGTATGCTGCACATTGCAAAACATCTCTTGGTCCTGGCTATGCTGCATACGCTTTGACTGCATGAGGCCTGACTGCTGGAAAGAGCGGCAATATAGATCCTCCTTCTATGGGGCATATGGCAGTGAAAGGAGAAGAGATGGGGTGGAAATCAAATTATTATTAGGTAGGGAGTAGCAAAAAGAATGGTCTATTTGTGAGGAGTGTATTGCTCGAAAGGCTGACTGGGGCATCAGGGGCTGAGATGGGGCATATTTGGCTGAGTTGGGTTGGGAGATTAAACAGTGACAGATGGTTCACATGGTTTTCTGATGGAGGAGAAGGTATGAAGCACGTCTGTGTTCATGTGAGAGAGTGCCAGAGTTTGGAGGATTGATTACGTGCGAGAAGCTTAACAGGCAAGCGCAGTGTTTGTGTGCAAGCATGCAGAGACAGGAGTGTTTGTGTCAAAGGATGTGTGTGAGAGAGGACTTGTCTAGCTGGTGTATGTCCGTACACAAGGGGGGTTCTCATGTTGATGTTGTAGTGAGAGAGGCCCTGAACGTATTTGTGTAGGGTGGTAAGTTTTGTTGTGACTTTTTTTTTTTTAAGCTGGTGTAACTTGCTTCACTGTAAAATGATAAATGCTGCAAAGATGTATTTCCCTGCTGAAATGTTCTTCCTGCAAATATTATAAGTTCTTGAAACCTCATTATTTTAAATAAAGCATTCTGTCATAGGACATACAAATTTCTCTTCTGATATCTTGAGGTATGATGAAGCCAAGTTTTGCTGTACATACCTAAGTCATAACATTTAGAAGGCACTTAATTTGTGGACCATTACAACATACTTTGGGTCATGTTATGGCCAAAGGCTGTGACTTAATTTACCCAAGAAGTATTGTAATCACACTGAAATGCATTTTCTGAACTCTCTTACTGTTTTTTATGGGCTGCCTTTTTTTTTTTTTATTTTTTACAATAAGAAGAGAGTTAAGAGTGTGCATTTATTGGGCATGAATGATAAGAATCTGATATTGCTGACAATCTGTCAGGAAATTTTGGTTCTATGCAAAATTTTCCAGTCATGTTATAAAGTATAGCCTTGCATAGTAGTATTTCATTTAGCCAGATTACTTAACAAATAAATAAAAATCAAGATTTGGCCAGTACTGCTATGGCTTAAAAATCATTGTTGAGAATGATTAGGATTGTACCAAAGCTTTACAATAGCCTCACAGCTGTGCTTTTCAAACAGAATACTTTAGAAGAGCAAAAGCAAATATATCAAATTTGGACAAACTGAGAGTATGTCTTAGCAAAATCAGTTTGATGTTATTCTGTTTTGCTATAGTCTGTCTTGTGTGTTTTATCATCCTTTTCAGACGTGCTTTCTCCTCATTCATGGTCAGCGTATTGCACTCATTCTGGGAAATCTTCTGTGCAGTCTCTAAATTCTTCTAGGTATAACACAACCTGTCCTTCAGAAATTGTTCTGGTTTTTCCTGTGGTTTGGGTTATTTTTTTTTGTTGTTTTCTTATTATAGGGCAGCCTTTGATGGATTTGCTCCTCTACAATCTGAGCCCACCATAACAAACAAGAAATCTATGAAAAATTAAAAACTCCATCTTAGTAGTAAGAGTGTAGTTGCAGACATTAGTCTAGGAAACTGAACATTTTTTAAGGATGGCCTCACTTTGGCTCTCAGCTTACTGAACACATTGTAAACTTTTTTATTCTAATATATATAAAAATAGCATGCCAAGAACAGCCAGAGAGAGAGGTGTCGAGCATGAAGTTAGGGTATTTTTTTTTTAACTTATTAGATAGTCTGACACGTTAGGGTAATGTGTTCTGCTGCAGTCATACCGCTCCCCCATCAGCTTTATCCTGCTACGGAGGGAAAACCGTTCAGCAGGGAACGGCCAAGCTGGGGCTGGGCGCTATGGAGAAATCCCACGGAGGGTCTGTAACTTCCACGCTGTGCCTCAGGAGTGCCCTTGCATGCTGCCGGGAGTAGTCAGCTACTGAAAAAATTGTATTGTAGTTGAGAGGTAGGAGGAAAGGACGAAAGAGTTGATGCTGGACAGCCCATGTAACCCTGCAGACTCAAGCGGTCTTAGACGCTCCCAAAGAACAGGCAAGAGGTTCTTATGTGGGGAAATGGAATTAGAATTAGCTCCTGACACCTGTCATAGGGGATTGATTTGTACTCTGGAGCAGAATGATTGCCCCTGTCTGGTTCGAGTAAATATCCTCATTGTTCATGTTTAGTAATTTTGATTGATACTAAACTCTTGATGACCTCAGTGCAACCACGTGGGGAATAAGCTTGTCGAGCTGGTTTCTGTTGGGGGGGGAGGGGAGAAGGAATTGCAAAATAGAAAAGGTTCATTAAATAAACAGTGTGTTTGGTGCTATCACATGACAGTTATTTCCTCAAGGTGTTTCTGCCCTAAAAATTACATCTTTACTAAAACATTTCTGCCCTTTTTTCTGTCCTATCACATCATTTGCAATTGGAGCAAAATAGATTACGTATGAGTGCTTGGTATTGCCTGTTTGTTGAGGCATTCAGCATTTGTTGTACCATTAAGTTACAGGTCTACCATGGGGCCCCAGTGAAGCTGCTGTCTCCAGAGTCCTATTGTAAAAGTGGGTGAAAGAGATGCTACTGTCTTCCTTCTCTGCTCTTCCCCTAACCATTGCTTTCTCACTGTCCCTCTGGTGACATTCTTATCTTCATGTTGACAGAGGTATAGCATCTGGCTGCTTGGCAGAAGGTGCAGGTGATCAGAGTTGGCCATTATAAAGTGGGTGGGGGTGTTTTGGTTGTGGTCCTAAACCCAACCTGATTTTTGAAGTGCTATCTGCTGTGTGTTGCAAGTAATCACAGAAGGTAACCCCACATGCACAAAAAGCATTCATATATTAATTGGAAGCATGTGAATTCAATAGCAATTATAGTGGCACAATGTCTGTTTTAATTGATGGAAGACCGAAAGGAGTGCTGAGGTTATAAATGGTTTCAAAATGATTTTGATCTTCCATTTTTAGCTAGGAGGCAAAGGAGGTTCTTCTTGTTTATTGCTCTCAAGCTGACTTGCTATTAGCCATCTCTCTGATAGCAACTGGCTTCCTCCTGCCTCCCTGGACTCAAAAGTCCCATCTCCAAAACGCAATGGAACTAAGTATTTTTTTTTTTCTTTGGTGAGTGCTGAAGCTCATCTGTGAAGGTGTGGTGTTTTTTTTAATTTATAAAATTAAATTAATGGGGAACTGTTGACTTCTTCAGTGGGCTTTGAATCAGACCTTGCTTGCTTGTTTTAAAAAAATCGTGAATGTGTATTGCAGAAACTGTTATTTAAGTGTTGAAGGGTGGGAGTGGCTGAAACATGCACTACAACTTTTGCCAATTGTCTTGAAAAAGTCCTGGAATATCTAATGAACTATTAAGCTGTTCCACTGTACACATCCCATTCCTTTTACAGCTTGCATATAAACTGTTTGGGACTATTTCATAGAGTTTATGGAATTTATATGATTATACATATACTATTGCTACAAGCTTTCTTTAGGGTTTTGGAACACGCTAGTGTCTGTTACTACAAAAAGCTGCTTTGTCAGGTGGTGCCTAGGAAACCTAGGGCTACTTATTGCCCGAGCTGCTTGCCTGTGTTGTTACACGTGCTAACCTAGGCTTCAGCTTGCCTGAAAGCTCAGCTGAAACCCCCAGGCTGAGCTGAGCAACCTAAGGCTTGCTCGTGTTTAAAAATCTTATCTCAATACCAAACAAAATTTTTAACAAAATTTTTTACATAGGGTTTTTGAGATGATTCAGCCCCCAAGCTTTAAAGCAATTGAGAGCCCATGTGAACCTAGCACAGTGATGTTTCCATATATCTGTGTGAATTTGTAGCGTGTATTTGTCATATACTGTAAGCCTTCTCCCCCTCCCCCAGCTCATTGTGTCATCACTATGTTGTTTTGTACCTTCTTGTTGTCTCTTTCCTCTGGCTTACAGTCTTTCTGACCATGTTTACTTATTGTGCTGTGATTAGTGGCATGTAGCCTGAGAGAGTTAAGTGATACCTTGTNAAACAAAATTTTTAACAAAATTTTTTACATAGGGTTTTTGAGATGATTCAGCCCCCAAGCTTTAAAGCAATTGAGAGCCCATGTGAACCTAGCACAGTGATGTTTCCATATATCTGTGTGAATTTGTAGCGTGTATTTGTCATATACTGTAAGCCTTCTCCCCCTCCCCCAGCTCATTGTGTCATCACTATGTTGTTTTGTACCTTCTTGTTGTCTCTTTCCTCTGGCTTACAGTCTTTCTGACCATGTTTACTTATTGTGCTGTGATTAGTGGCATGTAGCCTGAGAGAGTTAAGTGATACCTTGTTTGAGTAATGTTTATAGTGTTTTCTGTTAGAAGATGGATGCTTTGTAGGTGTCTGACTTGTCTCCCTTCTCCCATTAGAAAGTATGCAAGTTTCTATTCTCTAAGTTTTTAAGAGTGAATTTTTAAAACCCAAAGGTTTTATCCCAGTTGCTCTGGGATTTTCTGCTATAGCATTGTGCCCCTTCATGTAGCTGAAGATATGCTAAAGTTCTGGTGTAGATCTGAATTTCTGCAAAGTTTGGGTGGGAGATCAGGGACTTGGTCTGAAAATCACCAGAGCTGTTACTGAATGGTTCTGTGTCTTGAGTCCGTGCCTTCCAGGCGCTTTCAGTATTTTATTATTTATATGTCAGTAGTGCTTAGAAGCTGTGGTCATGAATGTCAATACGCAGTTGGACTTTATGCAGATTGATTTTGACTTTGGTTTTGATAATCTGGTGGCTCTTTTTCTCCTTTTCCCTATAAGTCCTTATTTAAAAACATTTAAGAAACCTGAAGTTCTCTTGACTCAAAGTTCTTTTTTTTTTTGGTTTGGTTTTTTTTTGCATTCTGAAATGCCTTCCTAGATTGCAGCTGGTCTTTCTGTCTGAATGTTTTTGATAAATGGTGGTTGTATTTACTTAGCTATTGCTCAATAGCATTACCAATTTTTCATATATCTGATAAATGAGGCTCTCCATCACTTTTATGTTCCAAAGCTTGATAAAGCAAGTGTTTTCACTTTCAAATTGCGCCAATTCTTTTTGTCACACTCAGGACTAGTAAAATTTGCTGAAGTAAAACAATGATGACTCTGATTTCAAGTTTTATCACAAACTTGTCCCCACTGGAGAGCAGGTACTGGTATCTTGCTAATGTTTAGCCATTAGAAGTTACAAGGAGGTCCTAAACTGGATTTTGTATTGATCTGTGAGATTATGATGGAAAAAGTTTTGAATAGCTAAGCTAGAAAAAACACAATTTCATATACACCTCCTCTCCTCCTCTTCTTTTTTCACAATTATGGCTAACTGATTTTTTTTTATTTTTATTTTTTCTCCTTGTGGGGATCAGGCACTTTTAACAGAATAACATAATACATGATGATTTTAACTGTAGTTACAATGAATCAATTAGAGCTTTCAAAACTTCAGTCATGCAAAATAGGATGGCATTTCAGGGTAAGATACAAAATATAATAAAGCATGAGATCTGTCAGCGCAAAGTACTAGAAACAATACACAAATAGAAATATTTTTTCCCCAGAATGTGGGATTAAAGCTGGCTGCCTGAACGTGCTTGAGGATGTTCGTAAGACTACAACTCATTCAAAATTCAAAGAGCTTGCCCCTGGAGTCTTTGATCTGGCCTTGTTATAGGAAAAGCATGGGCAAACTTCTTTTAAAACCAGAAGTGTTATACATGTTCTTGCATAGGAAACAATATTTCATAGTTCCCAGATCAAAAGAAAAATAAGATCTGACAGTATTTGGTATGTGTCAATATAGAAATCTTAATGCTCTAAAATAAAACCCAGACACTGAAATCTTTTTGTTCATACTGAGTAATTTCCTGTTTTACAATTAGCCAACAGAACACCTCTGGAGTAAAGACTGGTACTTACTGAGAATAAACATGTATGCATTGGTCTCTTAATTGTAAAAGAATAAAGTTTTCATATTGGCATTGCTGAAGTGTAAAAGTTCCAATGGTGGGTCTGAAACAGGAGTCAAATGTAAAATCTTGGGTTTGGTGGTTTTGTCATAGACTTCTATAGGATTAGCTTTTCTCCTTAATCAGTATAGACTGGTTTTGAACCTAATAGAAGTTAAGCTTTGATTCAGATTATCGTTGTTCCAGAAACTTACAACTAAAAGATAGAATCACAGGGTTGGAAGGGACCTCTGGAGATCATTTAGTCCAAACCCCCTGCCAGAGCAGGGTCACCTACAGCAGGTTGCACAGGAACGTGTCCAGGCGGGTTTTGAATATCTCCAGAGACAGAGACTCCACCACCTCTCTGGGCAGCCTGTGCCAGTGCTCTGCCACCCTCAAAGGAAAGAAGTTCCTCCTCGTGTTTAGGTGGAACTTCCTATGCTCAAGTTTGTGCCTGTTACCTCTTGTCCTGTCCCCGGGCACCACTGAAAAGAGCCTGGCCCCATCCCCCTGACACCCATCCTTTAAGTATTTATAAGTGGTGATAAGGTTGCCCCTCAGTCGTCTTTTTTCCAGACTGAAGAGACCCAAATCCCTCAGCCTTTCTTCATAAGAGAGGTGTTCGAGTCCCCTAATCATCTTGGTAGCCCTCTGCTGCACCCTCTCCAGCAGTTCCCCGTCCTTCTTGAACCGGGAAGCCCAGAACTGGACACAGTACTCCAGGTGCAGCCTCACCAAGGCCGAGTAGAGGGGGAGGATGACCTCCCTTGATCTGCTGGCCACACTCTTCTTGATGCCCCCCAGGATGCCATTGGCCTTTTTGGCCACAAGGGCACATTGCTGGCTCATGGTCATCCTGTTGTCCACCAGGACTCCCAGGTCTCTTTCAGCTGAGCTGCTCTCCAGCAGGTCAGCCCCCAACCTGTACTGGTGCATGGGNTCTTCCTAAGCTTCCCTGTGAGGATGCTGTGGGAGACCGTGTCAAACACCTCGCTTAAGTCAAGGTAGACCACATCTACCGCCCTCCCCTCATCTATCCATCCAGTCATGCCATCATAGAAGGCTATCAGATTAGCCAGGCATGATTTCCCCTTGGTGAATTCATGTTGAGTACTTCTGATAGCTTTCTTTTCCTCCACGTGCCTTGAGATGATGCCCAGAATGAGCTGTTCCATCATCTTTCCAGGGAGGGAGGTGAGGCTGACTGGCCTGTAGTTCCCTGGCTCCCCCTTCTTGCCCTTTTTGAAGACTGGAGTGACACTGGCTTTCCTCCAGTCCTCAGGCACCTCGCCTGTTCTCCAGGACCTCTCAAAGATGATGGAGAGCAGCCCAGCAATGACTTCTGCCAGCTCCCTCAGCACTCTCAGGTGCATCCCATCAGGGCCCATGGACTTGTGAATATCTAATTGATCCCTCACTCGATCCTCCTCAACCCAAGGGAAGTAGTCTTCTTTCCACATTACTTCCCCTAGTGCCTGGGACTCCTGAGGGTTGGGCCGAGATACTTGGGATATGGTCTTTTTTTTTAATGATGGCCAAGTGACAACAAGGCATGAACACTTATTTGGGTACGTTCCACTGCTGTGGCAGGGAAGTAGTTATAGAGAAAGTCTGGCTTATAAACTATCAAATAGGTTGCCTTGAGAGGTAGTGCTTGGCTTGGGACCATTTCTCACATGGAAATGTCAGTTTGTCAGTTGTTTCTGTGTCCTTCCACTCCACTCTTCTCTTGCTCAAGAATGTGTGGAATGACTTTTCAGCAGGCAGGGCTGGTAGGAGGACCTGTGAGAGTTTCATAGACTTTGTCAGCTGCGTGGTGAAACCAGGATCACCTTTTCAGAATGTATTTGCTCACATCCTGGCAGGCCCAACAAAGCCCATCTTTGTTTCTGCTGCCAAACAAAGCATACGTAGCAGAAGTTAACTTGCTGCTTCTGTTCTTCCCATCCCCTCCAACCATAGTTTTCTGTGGCTGTGCTCTAATTTTGGGTCATTCTTTGCAGCCAGGGAACTTCCTCTTCTCTATGCGATGAACCAAACAGCTGGATGCTGGCTATCTAGTTAAAAAAAGGGAAGTTGGCTTTGGGAGAATCTCTGGAACATGGAGAGGGGAACTTTTTAGTATATGTAGGAAAAAAAATGCTGTTTCCCTTAGGAAAAAGTTACTCTGACTTTTAGATGTGTAACCAATACAGTTCTATAGGCATTATTTGACAACATTAATTGTTTAGTAGAAAATACTATTCTTTATGTGGCTTTTCTTTTAAATTAATCTAATAGGTTTTACAGTGAGGATAATATTCTGTAGAAGCTTTTAGCACATGGGTCTTCCCCATAAGCATTGTCACAGTTCCTTCAAAATATCCTTCAACCTTTCCATGATGAATACCTTCTCTTTCCCTCTGGGTTTGTTCTGGCAGAACTGAAGTCCGTTTAACTTTTTACTTTTTTAATAAGGTTAATAGCTAATTCAGAAGTGCTGGCAGGCTGTCCGATGGGGAGCAAATGATGTTCTTTTGAGTTCTGCAGTAAGCTTTTTGGAAAAGAGGAGTGCTGGACAAAGCTGAAGGAGTGTCTTGCAGAACCTCACTGCAGTTACCTGTCTGAATATAAAACTGACTTGTGAACAGGTTTCGAGTTTGACTCCTCTTAAATCTGTCACCTTGATCGTTAATTCCAAGCTGAATTTTCATCTTATGTAGCAAAATATGCATGTACACATGCTGTTGGCTAGGATTTTGCTGTTTTCCCATAAGCCTTTATCGGGTGCATTTGTTAAATAGGCATCTTGTTTTGCTGTGGTAGATCTGAAAAGAGGGGTGCACTGAGGTAATTTATCCTGCAAAGGAATAATTCATGGTTTTATTATGCTATATGAAGTGGGGTTTTTTTATGTTTGGGGTAAAAATTAAAAATCAATTGTAAGTTGGTACATGTAGGGACATCCATTGATGGGGAAGCCATATATGAATTAAAACCTTTGGGATGCTAACGTGAAAGACACAACTGGTCATGTAACACTTTTAATGAATACTTCACCCTGCATATAGGTGTCCCTCTGTGTTCATTTTTTGGCTTCTATAGGATGTAGACTTGCTTTTCTAAATTCATGAATTACTTTTTCTTGAGAATTTTGATGCAAAGTAAATATGCACTTGAAAGGTATCTCTAAGTTGGTTTTTTTTTTTTGGTTTTTTTTTTTTTTTTTTTTGTTTTTTTTGAAACTCATATAGAAGTATAGCATGTGTTAAACTTCCTTTTCTGTAATGGAAGTTCTTATTATGGCTCCTGGGTTCTCAAATACCTGGTAGTCAAAATCTCGTTAAAGAATATAAATGTGTACTGTGGCTACAGGTACGCCCCACATATCAAAAGTACATTATTGTCTTTTGAGAATGAATTCTGCACATAACAAACTAATGTTTCTTATACTTAGCTTGCATTTCTCTATGCTATCAACTACTTATCGCTTGGTCTTATAATTGCTACAAACTGTTATATCCTCTTTATATACCAAAACTGCAGTGTCACAGTTCTTACAGCAATCATGCAGGTATCTTTCAAAACTTACCCCTAAAAGTCCACTGTTTCTTGCCGTGTGTGGTTGCTGCAGGATGTCTAATTGCGTTTGCTCATCTCCTCTTCCCCACTGTATCCTCTTGTGCTGAGAGAGCCAACTGAGGCTTGAGCATAGTGCAGTCTTGTAGAAGTCAAAAGGTCTAGAGGAATTAGTTGTCTATTGAAATGGGACATTGTTTTGGGTGTAAAAAAAAAAAAATGTTAATTAGATAGTTAGTTTCTGCTGTTTTCCAAAACCAAGAATACTTGTTTATTGTGTATCTCTGCACCTCGCTCTGAGGAAATGTTTGCCTCGCTGTTGCAGAACCTGACTTGTTTTTACTGCTCTGATAAGGTTTCAGTATTAAAAAGGAAAACATAACTGTTAAATATGTATTGATGTTTGTCTCAATTAAAGAGCTTTACTCAAGAAAGCTTTTTTTGGGGTAAAAGTTCAGGGTCAGTACAGAGCCTAGATAGAAAAATAGAGCCTTTACATCATATTCACCATATTGGCTGCCTCAAGACAATTATTTTGATGTCATCTTTGGAAAGCTAGAGCCAGATATGCTCATCTGGGTTTCCATCACCTTCTCCAAAGAAAGGGCAGGGCGAACAAGGGAGTTTTGCCAACCTGCTCCCTGCCACGTGTGTTAATGGAGTTTGCTGATGAAGGTGTGAGATACCTTGGAGTCAGATGAAAGACTAGGCTATCCAGAAAATTGTTCCCTAGACATGAACACTAGACAGCACTGTAAATCTGACCGTAGATGAAGGCATCCAAATAAGTTTTCGAGTCTTAACCGAGAAGTAAGGCTGGGTTTCTGTGTTTCTCTGTTGTGAGTTTGAACGCTTAAGTTACTTTTTCAATAGGTAAGTCCATTTAAAAAGTTTCAATGTTTTTCGGAAGCTTTGTTATTTCAAACTACTGTATATAAACCCAAAGGCATTTATCAAGTGTATCTATTAAAAGTAAAAACCCCATTGATGGAAAACCAAAGAAATTACAAGCCAAAGTAAATAATAGTATGAATGTTGACCTCAGTAAGTGTGTTACATCCCACTATACGCTATTTGACCCTTCTCCTTCCTTTGTAACAGAACTCTTTTAACAGTTTAAATAAATAGTTCCTGTTGTATTTTTGTGATTTAATTCACATGGGTAGGGTCCAAGGCTCTAATACAGTCTTGTTGCAGAGCATGAGAGAAAAGAGCTGGTAAAGAGGAAAAGTATCAGTAAACTTAAGTTGACTTCTTAAATTATTTTAATACTTGTAATTATGCTTCAGTTTTTCAGATAAAAGAAAACAGAATTTTTCTGCTGATGTGGAAGGCTGAAAATTTCAGACAACTCTAAACCATGTTCTTAAAGGATTTACAGTCCATAAAATAATTACAACTTTTTTTTCAAAATGACCTGAACATTTAAACTCCTTTTCTCCTTTATCCACTATGTCTTTAATATATAAGGCTGTCAAAATAGAAATATCCTCATACTAGGGAAAAACATCGTATCAGCTTGTAATTAGCCAGCTATCTTTAAAGGCAAAGCTACTACATATTATAATCTGTATAACCAATCATAAAACTGTAGCCACTGCATTATGAAGGTAAGTGCTCATACAGCAACAAACTACGTAAGTTAACTGTGTAGGTCAAATTCTAAGTTACTCTCACTTTTAAATTTTAGATGTTACACGAGGGTCTTGTCCACTTTTTCCCCACAATTAAGAAATTGTCTCTTAAGTGATTTATGCCCTAAAAGCGTAATATATAAAAAAAGCAAGATCTACATCATTTTGGGGCACAAGTCAGTAATCGTGATTCTCATCTCTTCTGTTTTACAGATGTCTCACTTTAAGACATCTAGTCGTTCCCGGTCAGCTTAGGTTGCCTTTGTATTCAGTGAGACACAGGCACTACCAGATGGTGATTCATCTAATCTATTTTAGACACCTATTTTAAGAAAAGATGAATCACCCAGTGAAGGGGCCTTTCTCATAGAATCATAGAAAAATTTAGACTAGCAGGGCCCTCTCAAAATCACTGGTCCAACCCCTTGCTCAAATCTGGGCTAACTTCCAAGTTAGATCAGATTGCTCAGGGCCTATCCAGTTGAGTGTTGAAAATGGAGAGTTCGCAGTCTCCCGGGGCACCTTTTTCAGTGTGGAACTACTCGCACTTTGATTAATTTTTTCCTTTTGTCTGATCAGAATTTTCTGCATCAGAATTTGTGACTATTGTCCTTTTGCTGTGCACCTTAGAGAAGACTTTCATGCCGCCTTCTCTACAACTCACCTTTAGCTAGTTGAATTCAGTAATTAGCTCTTAGGTTAGCTTGAAAAAGAGAAGGCTAACCCAGTTCTTCTAGCCTCTCCCTGTGTATCTTCTAGTACCTCCAGATTCTTAACTGACACTCTTAGTCATTTAGTGCTCTGCTGCTCTACTTTCTCCAGTGTGTGAACACCCTGTTGTATTGAAGTCCTTTTTTGCAGAGCTGCTAACCAGTCTAACTTGGTTTTTTTTTGCTTGTATTGGGTTTTTTGTGGGTTTGGTTTTTTTTTTCCCTCTCTGCTGAGTATAAAGGAAGCCTGTGGTGACTAGACTTAATGCTAAAGTTAGGTCACGTAAATACCACCCTAAAAGCTGATTTCTATGACTAGATTAAATGTTTAATTTGGATATACTGCTATAGTTGGAATCTTAAGCCTTGGAATCCTGCCTGCTTATTAAATGCTCAGAGTTTGGATGTACCAGATGGATATGTTCTCAATAATGTATCCGCTTGAGCCGAGTACCACAGGGGCCTGTCCTGGGACCTGTCAATGAACGTTTTTGACCATGACTTGGAGGAGGTGATGGAGGACTTGCGCTTAGTTTGCAAATGACACTGAACTGGGGGGACACTGAAAGACAGAGCTACCATTGAGGGACCTAGACAGGCTGGAGGGATGGCTCAATAGGAACTTTATGAAATGCAGCAACAAATGCCAAGTCCTGCACCTGGGAAGAAACCCTGCCTTGGAACAGTACAGGCCACGGAGCTGCTCTGCAGAAAAGAAACTGATGGTCCTGGCAGTGAAGGAGGCATTCAACAGTATCCTGGGCTGTACTTAACAGAAGTATGGCACGAAGGTAGAGAGTTGTGATTATCCCCCTCTACTCAGTAATTGTTAGGCTGCCCCTGGACTACTATGCCCAGTTTTGGATCCCCAAATACAAAAAAGATGTTGCTAAATTGTAGTGAGTTTAGAGGAGGGCCACCAAGATGGCTGGGGCTGGAGCACTTGACTGGTGAGGGGAGGTTGAGGGGTTTGGGCTTGTTTGGCCTGGAGAAGAGGTGACTTCAGGTGGACCTAATGACAGCCCCCCAGTTTCTAGAGGAGGTTATTGAAAAGGTGGAGCCAGGCTCTTCACAGTGGTGCATAGCAGAAGGACAAGAGACAACAGGCATAATTTGAAACAAGAGGTTTTGATTGGCTACAAGGAAAAGCTTTTTCACTCTGAGGACGGTGAAGCAGGTTTCCCAGAGAGCTTGTTCAGCTGCCATCCTTGGAGGTTTTCAAAACCCAACTGAGAAATCTGGTCTGATCTTAGCTGACCCTGCTTTGAGCAAAAGAGACTAGAGACTTCCAGAGATCCCTCTGACCTGAATTATTCTATGTTCTTATGAATTGCATGTAGCACCTTCATTTCATCTTTTAAAATTATTTTTGTTTGTTCCCTTTGGCAAGAGGAGGCAGGTGCAGGGATTGTATTTTCTTGTTTGAAATACGTTGCAAGAAATAAGAAATAATTCTGTGAATTGGTGAAAATGTGACATTTAGGCATGTCTCATTTCATACAGTTCCTTATATTTCAATTGCTATATTCCTTTCCTCTATAGAGCAATAAGGCCTTTAAGAAAAGGTCCCTTTAGAAAACAGTAGTTACTAAAGGAACCTCCAGATGAACTGGTTAAGATGCTATCCATACACTTACTAGATATTGATAGAAATACTGCTTTTCAGCCTCATGAGTTTGTCCTCCATGCAGTCCAAAAAACATTTATGAGTACAGTATTTCTCCATTCTGTGCTTTTCCTTTAAACAAAAATACCAGTGGGCTATATTCAGCTCTGCAGTTACTCTGATTTCAGATGTATCTCTGCAATCTTGTTGATTCAGCTTAGTGAGGTATAAAAAGAGAAGCAGTTGAATAGGTTCTATAGACATTAATGGCTAAGGCTAGCAGGTTATTTCCAGAGCTAGGCTTTAAATACTGGAATGTGGAATTTGATAAGTACCATGCTTTAAAATGAAGGCCTAGATGAACATATTTCCATGTTCAGTCTTGTTCCAAAGAGGGGACCTTGATGTCTATGGATCTTCATTGCTACACCATCCAGCATCTCATACTCAAAATTGGGATAGACCAAGTGGTAGGGAGGAGTAAAAGGGGTGTTTCTTGTCTATTAAGCAATCTGTATCTTTTACCTTGCTCAATGGATCTGTGAACCTGTCTTAAAGGGCTAAAATCAGCCCCAGAAAGAATGTTTTGTGCCAGCCACTGCCTGGGGCTCTTGTCAGACCTTGCAAAGCCGTAACAGTGTTAAAAAGATGCTCATGACCCAGGCAACAAATTTCAGAAGGGGGAGACAGTTTCATTACTTAGGTTCTCTTCAGTCTCAGCTGGTTAGTACTGGATGTGATTGACTCTTTTCAAACCATCTAGAAATTGGAAGATCTCTTGCCTTCCCCAAAGCTGTGCATTTCATACACTGTGACTCAGCTTCCTGAGGCTGTAAGGCAAGCTGGCTGAAAATCCCCTTTCTGCAAAATAGTACCAGTATGCCTGCTTGCTTGCTAGTGTGTGTAAAGACTGCCTGCCTTAATGGTATCTGTATTGTTTGTGCCCTGCAAAGCTATATTTTCATAATCTTCAAAACAGCGTCAACACGGTCACATCTAGTCTATAAATCAGGCATGTTGTGAGCCTTCTAATTGCCCAGAGTGAGGATGTGTCCTGCTGTGGCTCCTTACATGCCTGCATTCCTGAGTTTGTTTCCCTGGGGAACCGAGGTGGGAGGAGATGCACGTGCCGGTCTTATCCTGAGACAGGCATCATGTGAGCCGTATGCTTGCCTCCAAGAGGTGAGAAATTACATTATAGGTGAGGTTTAGCTGAAGTTAACTTTTTGAGGGCAGTTATGTTAGCATGTTGCTGCCCAATGGGAAAAGAAATGGCTTCACTCGAATGTATAGAAAATTTATTTTGGGGTACGTTAGTTATAGCAGGAAATACCTTTGCTTGAAGAGCAGATGGTTCTGTGGGGTTTTGAGCAGGGAAAAGTGATTGGTTTTGGACCCAAGGACAGTATGCCGGTACCTCATGGGGACTGCTCTCTCCTGGCAGTGTAAGAGTACCACATTCAAAAATTCCCAATCACGTAACACAAAATAGCTTTTCTAGCTGGTGGCTTTGACCTTTTCCACCTATATTAAATAAAAGTACTGGAACTGCCCTGCAAGGCCTTATGTGACTCTGCCTTCCTGATGCAGGACCTCCTGTGCTGTAAGAGCGTGTTGGGTGCGGACTTTTTCTGTGTATTTGTCAGGTTTCCGCAGAGGCACGCTTGAGCTTTGTTCTATGCCATCTTATGTGAGTAAACTATATGTTTTGAAATTCCTCCTACATAGTTTCTGCATGCTGACTCTGGTTCACAGCATGCTGTACCTGAATTCTTACCTGGTGAATGTAGCCTAGCTGTCTCGGCTCGTGCTGATTGGTGCCATCTGACAAGGGCCTTCGTATCACAGAGGACATATTTTATTTGCTGCCTTTTTTTGTCTTAATAGTTTGCCAAAAGCTCTTCGAGGTAGGAGATTTATCTGTTGTTTGGTGTTTGCATAGCATCTAGCAAAAAAAAGATTCAAACCCATGAGCAAAAGGTACAGGTGCTTTTGTGGTACATGTGTGAAACGCTAAAATGCTTGCTTTGCCTAATTTGAAGGATTTCCTTGAATCAAGTTTCCAGAAGCCCTCTATGTTGAAAGATACGAATTCATTGCAGTTGATCATATGCTGTTTCTACATATATCCTTTCTAGATATATCTAGTTACTTTGCTTTCCTGATAAGGTAAGCCTACAATAGTGAAGGCTGCATAATTTCGTTAAAATGGGGTGTTGCCCTCCTTCAAGAGGCAGATTATTGATTATACTTAACTAGCGTTCTGATAGCTAAATCACATTAAGATCTGTTTAATGGAAAGATTTTAATACCTTTTATTGCAATGGAGCCATAAATAAAGTACAATAGTAAGAAAAAAACACCACAAACACACAAAAAAAAAACCAAACAAGAAAACCCCAAGCCCCTCCCCCAAACCAACAAATTATTTTTCCCTTATAATAGATTTAATCAACATCTAACTTAGGAAAAAGCAGTATCAATATGTAGTCTTGGGTTTTTTTTCTGAGAACATATAAAGTAAATTCTTCAGTGAGTTTGAATTTATTTAAAAGTAATATTATTTTAAAGAATTATAAAAAATACTTTTGTGTTTTTAACCTGAATTATTTTTTAGCAGTAAGATAATTCTTCTGTCAGTTGATAAATTTCACTGGTGCTTTGTACACAGACTATACCCAAGCCTTTAAACCAGTTGGCATATGTAGGTAGCCATATCTGTGCTGCTCTGAAGCTGCAGTCAAGTTCTTAAAACATCTGTTTTGATTAAAAAACAAAACACTTTTGAGGTGTCTTCATGATGAAGAAAACATAAAATATGTGAGGTGAATGTAACCGGTGCAGTGAGGGGTCACCGTACAAACTGCAACAGTCGCCCCGCGAGGTGCGAATTAAAGCAAGTTGTGGATCTTCTAAAATGCCTCTTCTGCACAGTGAAATCCAAACCATATAAAGTGTGAGGCTGTCCTAGAAGTGTTTCAGCTTTGAGCTTTCACTGAAACACACATTTTTTGCTGGCTATGCCTCAGACTCCAGGGCCTCCACTCTCCGCAGACTGGGCAGCTGCTCCATGGATGCTTCTCCAGGCTGGGGGACTCCCTCTCACTTCCAGCTGTGGCAGCTGCTAGGAAACCAGTAGATCATGAGATCAACATCTTGCTATCAGGAGTTTGAGGCTTCTTGCCAGCTGCCTGTGAATGCTGGCGGCAGCCAGTGCACTTGGCCTTTGGGAGGCTAGTTCCTCCCTCCGAGGGGGGGGTGCGTATTGTGGAGTTTTTGTAGCAGATTCTGAATCCTGACCAGCTGTCCTAGCAACTACCACGTTCAGCCAACTGAGTTGGATACCCTGGAAAAAACTGTTCAGATGCTGACATGAACCATTCAATGCCATATTAAAAAAAAAAAAAAACAAAAAACCAAAGCACAACACAAACCAAACACCCACACTCCTAGTCTCCCCTCCCCCTCCTAAAAGAAAAATAAAATCGGAAAATGTGCCATTACTTGTGAGCAGCTTCTCATTTTCATGCCTGCTAGCGGGGTATGTGTCACAGCTGGTTTTGCCCCATTTCTGCAGTTGGGAGGTAGGAAGCCTGGGAATGTGACTTGAGCTCATACCAAGCTCTGCAGTGGAAAGTTTTAGGAGGCTCAATAACCCAAGGTGATAGCATTTGAAACAAGTCACCACTTGTTGTGGTGGCTTGTGTAAAGAGTGCGTGTCTTGTCTCCATCACATTTTCTACCATGTCTGTTTTCTCTAGCGGGACTCCTCCTGTCCTTGAAGAAATCGGGGTGCTGGGCACTGCTCACAGTCCTGCCTTGCTCTTGGGGTCTGTGAGGAGCTGGTGGGGGGGGCTCAGTGCTTCAGGCCCTGACCACCTTGTACCTGCAAGTCAGGGGAATGTGCTGCAGACCCCTGAAGTAGTTTTGGATTGTTTCTAGGCATAGTTGGGGAAAAAAAAAATAATAAAAAAGCACAGATCTCTGAACTGTAAAAGAAACAGTTGGACTGCAGCAACAGCTTTCCGTGTAAACATGATATCTTATTTAATGGCAGTGAGCATTCTTTGCCGTAGATGGGTGTGTGGCAGGAAGAAAGTGCTTTAACAGTATCCTTCTGGACCAATTTTAAACAAAAAGACAAGGTTTTTAGCAACTAAAATACGGGTTGCCAAAGGGACAAAAACACTTCTGGCATTCATCGTACAGTCAAATATAAAATAGAGATATGTTCTTCTTTTATGGAAGGCTGTCTTTTTGCTGTATAGATGGTGGTCAGTTTTGCAAAAATATCAGGAAGATTTTTAATGTATAATTTTGAGGTTTGAAGTCCTCTGAAGCATTAAAATGGGGGACAGTGATCTTTCTATATAGATTTTATATATAAAACAATTTTTAAAATATCCTTACAGTTCTAAATCTTTTATTTTATTTTTATTTTATTTCACTTTTACAAGTGTGCATTTCAAATTCAACTTTTCACTGTGTGTGTGTATATGTCATTGCCCTCTACTGGACAGATTTAGAAGATTTTTCGTGAGCAGCGCTGCCTGCTTGCTTGGAGTCTGTGATTGTTACTTCAGCGTAATCAGAGGAGGGATGCCTTCACACTCCAAGTATTAAACAAACATATGGAAATATCTCTGTAAGGTGGGTAGGTTTGTCTTCGTGATTTGTGTTTAGCCAGTAGTTTTCTGGGTTTAATTTGTAACAAAAACCTCTTACAAAACTGATGTGGTGAGACCTTTGTTTATTTTGTGGAAAGTTATGCAAGGTAAAACTGCTTATCCTTATTACAAGCAACCACTTACACAGGATGGCTGGCGAAAATTCTCTTTTGGCTTGGTAAAATCTCCCAAACGTTTCATAAAATAAAAGGATTCTGAAAATGACATTGGCAGTGAAAAAATATCTGTAATGGGCAACGTACTCGTGTTGTAGTTCATGGCTAGGTCAATGTCATATATTCTAATCCTTAAAATGTTTTTAATAAGCAGGATTAGAATGGGTAAATAATTAAAAATAACTGTCTTGCTGTTTTCACATGGCAGTTTGGGGGCTTGATCCTGCCTTGTGCCGGAAGAGCTGAAAGCGAGCCCCTGTTTACTGACAGCTTGTTCAGGATCAGCTCTTTTTTGGTTAGATGTTTTTGCTTTATTAGTGGCTGGCTTTCTGCTGTTAACTGGACATTGCCTGGAGCTGGTGTCATTTCATACTGAGCAGGGATAAGACTTGACTCTCTGCTGCTTTGCAGGTTCTGGGTTTTTGGGGGAGGAGAGGTGGGAAGAGAAGACTGAGAGGGGATCTTATCAATGCTTGTAAATATCTAAAGGGTGAGTGTCAGGAAGACAGGGTCAGACTCTTCTCACTGGGGCCCGGCAACAGGACAAGGGGCAATGGCACAAGCTGGAACACAGGAAATTCCATCTCAATATGAGGAAGGACTTCTTTACTTTGAAGGTGGCAGAGCACTGGAACAGGCTGCCCGGAGAGGTTGTGGAATCTCCTTCTCTGGAGATACCCAAAACCCGCCTGGACGCGTTCCTGTACAGCCTGCTCTAGGTGACCCTGCTCTGGCAGGGGGGTTGGACTTAGATGATCTCCAGAGGTCCTTCCAACCCTGTGATTCTGTGAAATAATCACATATTGCACCTCTCGCTTATCGAGGGCTGCTGCACCATGCAGCTTTCTATACAGGTTTGGTAAGAGTGGGAAGAAGGTGGCAGCTGTCACTAGCGAGTGGCATTTGGCTGGCTACCTTGTTTGGGGATGCTTTTCTCCCATCTGCTCACCCACTTGATAGCTGTCCTCTTCTGTAGCTAGATGCGTATCTAAACACACTAAAGGGAGAGGAAAATATTGCTGCTGTCTCCAGAGGCAGTAAAGTTGAACTTTTAGTATAGTACCACCTAGAGAACTTATGGTTAAACAGAAGGAAAGGAGAAGAAACAGGTACTATAATGATATGTAAGGATGTAAATAAAGTCAGGAGGGTAGCAGGCAGAGATGAAGAAAGCAGCACCAGGCTTGCTGAGTGAGGATCTACTAGTGGAATTCCTTGAGGACTGGTCTTGAGCCTCCTGCGTGTAATGTTTTGATGCTGACCTCAGGGACGAAAATTGGGAGTAACGATGAAATTGGATGATGGCAGAAATTTGAGAAGCTCTGTAAATATAGAGAAGGGCTAGGCTATCACACAGAGAAAAACGGACTGTCTTGAGGGCTTCAATAACAGTAGAAATGGGATAAGATTTAATAATGCAGAAAGAAAAGTAATATTTGAAGTTTTTTTCCTGGTCCTTTTCTCATCAAGTATATGCGTAACAGATAGAGGTCTGCAGGCCTAGCTGTCTGAGATATGGTATTCAGCATAGTTCATCTTAAAGTGGAAATTGATTTTAATAATTTTAATGGTATGCTGCTGCCAAACTGCCGTGACTTGGGCTGTAGCAGATTTTAGGACTGACTTTGGTCATCGATGGTGTATCATCTTTTGAGTTGTGTGGTTTTATGCATGTCCTCTTTATTTAATTACTATTTTATAGTTATAAGCACGAAAAACAATAGCAAAGGAAGAAGGGAAAGCAAATTTTATTCTTGGGATGGTATGTGCAAGAAACATGGCATAACTTCTAGGTGGCAGAAGACATCTTGAATGACATATAAAAATAATTTAACTCTTCAACCAAAATCTGTCATTAGCTTGTTCCTGCATATTTTGTAAGCTTTTTCTGAGACTTGGATCATGTAACAGCCAGACTGTGGATAACTGTTCAGGTCTTCAGAGAATTTCTACTGTTCATTTTCCCTCTTTGGAGCTTGGGAAGATACTTGGATACCAGACGTTAATGAGGCTACACTGAATGTCTCGGTGATTCTCTCTGTTGTCTGAAAGTCTGAGTGAGTTAAAAGCCTTCAGGGATTGTTTCCAGTTGTACGCTGCATTTTGGAATCTGTTGCTGGCTGATTACAAAAGTAGATCAGGAGGCAAAGAAACATGACTTTGTGTTTGCCATCTTTGGCATTGACAACAAAAGAAAAAGGAGGTTCAACATCTCCATGACAGAAGAGGCATACAGTTAAATGATATGCAGAATGGGAACTTTACCTGGACTTTGGGCAATCCTTGCTATTTTCTCTAAAGCGTTTTAGAATAACAATGTGCTATTATGGCAGGTGCACTAAGAAGCAATATGGAATGTGACCTGAAGGGAAACAAACCTGCACTAAGTCACCTATAAAGGGACATGCAGATGTTTCCAGTTTGCCAGTGTTCATTATAACTTGTGTATATTAAGATATGTATCATTGTACACTTAGTACTATCTAAACAGAAACATCTAGGCAGAGCTTAATCTCATTGACATTTCAGAAACAACTTTTTTTACTAACATTTTAGTGTGATGAATTTGTATATTCAATAAAGCAAATTAGCATAATGGTTTGCATACAGGATATGTAGCTTTTAGACAAGACATCAGGTTATAAATGAAACTCATCTGCATCTACCCAGGAAGCGCTACATTTGCATATATAATCTGCCTCACTCCCTACCAGTGCTCTAGCCCTTACTACGTTATGCCATTGAGAGGGAGAATAGCTTGGGAAAAATCATGAGCTACTTTTAGCTTGCACTTAGCAAGGGATAGGTTTGAAAGGAAAAAGAAAATTAAGAGTGAGAGAAAAAAATTATGTTGTCTGTCTGTTTTAAATGTTTGGATGCTATATGGTGGTTATTTGAGGTAGTGAGTCATTTTTAAGAAGTCATTTTTACCAAAAGTCACAACTTTATGCATAGGACAGAGGTTGGTGCTGGATTAGTTCTGGAATCTGAAAGAGTTTTACTACATAATCTTGAATTTTTTTTTTTTTAAAGATTTTTAAACCAGATGTAAGTCATCCCAGCACTGGATGCTGAAGTGAAAAGGGAAATTGTAGACTAGTAGGATGGTTTTGGTACTCCATGCTTTCCAGAGTATGACATACAGCAGAGACAAGTGCTTTATATATCCTGGAATCAGAAGATTCCTCTGAGAATGGAGTGCTATTGGAGATCAGGAGGGCAGGTAATGGCTGAAAACACATTGTAACAGCGGAAGTGATTTCTGTAGGCAGCTTGATAAAATTGTGACAGACTGATGGGTATTGTCATACAGACACAAAGCACCTGGAAGGATCTTCTCTGTCGGTGACTCACATTGCTGTCCCAGAAAACCAAGCTAAATAATTTCTGTGTGTCATAAATGTGAGACTGTAAGCCTAGGGATGTTCCCGAGTCATCAGAGTTAAGTTCTTGAGGTGGGGAAGTGTTTGTTCAAAAATTTACCACCTGCACACCTGAAGAAGTTCACTTACAATCTATTGATGAAAAAAAGGTAACTTAAGTTATTTACCAGCTTCACTAGCAAATATGATACCTTTTTTCTCACTCCATGGACTAAGAGAACAAATACTGACTTCATCACAGCTGACGTAACCGCTGAAGGAAAAGAATTGGGATGCAACAGTTCAGCTTCTGAGGACATTGGGGTTAGCCGCGTAGGAGGAGTGGTAAGGAATAGAGCTGTCAGGAGGGAATTGGACAGCAGCACAGGTTGTCCAGATAAATGTGTCCTACATTCTGTGAGGCTGGGCTGGGGTCAAGGCAAGCAGAGACAGTGAGGGTGCTGGCTAGAGTGAAAGAGTGGTTTTGGGGTACTGGACATAGTGGTATGGAGGTTGAAATGTGTGCAGGTTACCATTTATGAGGGATGACTAAATACAGAAGGCAACTGGTTATCAAAGCACTTAGCAATTTGCTGAAGGTAACTGCAAATATCTTGAAATGGCAAGGACTTCAAGTAAACCCATGCTTCCTCCTCAGGCAACCTCTCAAGTATGGTTTGAAACTACAATATTTCCACCTAAACTTTGTGTTTCACAGGCTCCATTTGTAGCAGCCTCGTTTCTTCTAGTCTAGAAAATACAGTACTCTGACTGGAGGGGTTGGAGGGAGAACGTAAGGAGGAATCAGTGTTTTTGGGTATAAAGGAGTATAAACTCTTCAATTTTGACCAAATAATATAGTGGCTGTTTGCTGTGAGAAACTCAGTCAGTCATTCATGGGCAAATTTTCTGTCTGGCTGGCACCCATTTACTAGTGAGGGATGTCACTACCTATTTTAAGTGTATATCTCTGCCTTGGTAAAAGGCAGCACCATTCTGATCAGTGTTACTTATTTTCTTTTTTCTAAATCGCTCTAGGGAAACTCAAGTTTAAGGCCCAAGTGAAAATCTTAATGATACACAGAAAACACGTTCGAGTGATTATGGATATGTAATCTTCATAAAGCCTGTCTATGCTATAAATACCAAGAAAGCAGGGTCACCTCAAATAATTTAGATTAGGTTCTCTTTGAACTGTGTGGCTTGTTCTGGAGCCAATATCCTGCTTTTTCTACGAGCAAGGAAATCCTGCTGATGTCAGTACAATTCCAGGCGTGCATGCCAGGATATCATAGAGAAGACTTGTTGCACTGGCTTGGACTGAAGAACGCTATTTATCTTGCCTCTGTGGTTCCAGGACTCTGGAACTTGCCCTATTTGTTAGTTCAAAATATTTGGTGATCTTGCAGTCACTCTGGAGAAGAAACTTGTTCAACGGGATTTTGCATGGGGCTAACCATATATGCCACACAGCAACAAAAGGGTGGAGTGGCAGAAAGGAGCTTTTCTCTTGTTTTTCTTTCCATAAGTGGCAAGTTGGCAGAATTCTTTGCAGAGGCATTATTTTAGACGCTGTTGGAATTTTGTTCAAATAGCGTAAAAAGACTGTCGTGAAGATTTCGTTGTTGTTTTAAAAAGGGGAGAAAACCCACTTAGTTAAAGCGCTGGACCTGTGCACGAAGAGGAAGTGAGTGTCATTATTCCTGCTTCACAGCTCAAGGAACTGAAGTGTAGAGAAGTGAGCCTGGCTTGCCCAACATCATACAGCACAGAGAGCCAGATAGAGTGGTAGAACAAGGAGCGGAATGCTGCTTTTTTTGCTCCAAAGCGATGTCCAGTCCACTAGAGAGTAAAGCCTTGTAGGAGCCTTACTGTCACTAAGTTCACTTAAAAATATGAAAACTTCCATCCCCAAAGGCCTCCTCAAATAAAACTTTTTTTAAATGAACACTTTGGGTGTAGTTAGAGTAATATGAGGAAGACAATCCACCCTTGTTGCTACTAAATAAATGTATACTAGGGTAGAGCTTGATTATTGTTTTTTAATTTTTTTTCTATAAATTGAAATGTGCTGCAAAAGACTAAAGCCGGTCCAAAGTATTTAATATATGAAAAATCTGAGAGGAAAAGAGGGAAGGGTGGTAGCTGTTCATGGGCGTCTTTTTTTTTTCCTCTTGTAATTTCTGGAATGATTTTGCATACTGTTTGACTATAAATTCAAACTTAAAGTAAAGTTACAGCATCAGTATCAGCCATGGTTATGGCTCTGGCACCCACTGTTCTTCGTGATGATTTTTTCACCTCTGTGGATTTCTTAGGCTTTAGCATCCTTATGCTCTGCATCAACAGATTGCAGATGAGGAATTGGCTGTAGTCTTTTCCAGCAAAATCTGTAATTATTGTTTCTTTTGTATGGGTTTTTATTTTGGTAGAATGCTTATCTATTCAAAAGTTAAGGTTCCCATAGCAATGTTAACATGGCCACATTGCACATACGCAGCATTTTCAATAACTGTTAATTTATGCTCTGCTATATATCTTAAATGTGGCTGAATTACTGTTGCTGTGGGAACCTAAACTTTTGAGCCTCCTGACTTCTTTGCCTAGCTTAATGCCCAATTATAAAATTTTGCAGTCTAACAATGGTGCTAGCGTTGAACTCCCTTCTTAGTCTCCTGAGAGTTGGACATATTGGAAAACAGTGAGTAAAGTCAAAAGAGATTCTGAACGTATTTTCGAGTAAAAGGTTTTAAATTTTACTTCTATCTAAGCTCGTTACCCTGGACTGTGCAGCTATTGTGCTATGTGTTCTAGGGTATGTCCCCAGTTCTTTCAGAAATCAAGTGCTGGTACAACTGGTACATACCTCTACCGCTGTTTACCTCTGCAGGCAGGGGTTTTTGTGGTGTAGACCAGCACCATGCTTGGCAGCAATTTCTGACCATGTGAGTGTAGAGAAGACAACATTCAATGGCATGGATAGTATTTTCATATCCCATCGTGAGGTACATCTGCCAGCAGTAATATGTGTAGTATGCTCTGGAAATCCCTTGACGTACTTGTGAATTCCTTTATGGACTTCTGTATGGATGATTTAGGAGAACTATTAGCCATAGTTCTTGTAAGTGAATGCAGATTCTTCTTGAAGCTAAACAGTAGGGGTCTCCAGTTGTGTAACAAGATCTGCACTGTTCCTTCCAGTAGCACTGCAGTTTAAGGATTCGCCTGTATGAGGAAAATTGATTGGCAGGACTGTTCCCTTCAAGCTATTAGGGTATAATTTAGCTGTTCCAGAATAACTCCCACATGTGGATGAAATATTCCAAAATAAAAATGATTTTATTCTATAACAATTATTTCACTTTGGAAATGGAGTAATTATCCCAGAATAAAATAATCACTCTACTTCCAGAGGAGAATAATTATTACAGAATCAGAGTTGCTTATTTTGGAATGAGCACAGAGGAGCTGTTATGGAGAAGTTATTTTACTTTATTTGCCCTCCTTAATGTTCACAGGCAAGTGAATCCTGCTGGTCGTACTGCGCAGCTAGTGGTCTTGGAGTTGTGTTGGGGAACATGTGTGCTGCAAAAAGGGGCCTTCAGTCATATAACCAAAGGCTTCATGCTAAAAAAATCATCTTAGTGTAGAAAGTCTTTGAACTCTACAGTATTTTTAGAGGTTGATTATTAGTACGAGTGATTCAAAAATAGTTTATTTAAATAATGTGCCCATTACTAGCATAACACAGGGTTTCTTGGGGTTTTTAATACTGAGAGGCCCTGCTTATCCAGGGCCAAAGGGTTGGAAACTGAAGCCATGCTCAAGTGAGAATGAAGCCGTGCCTGTGGGAGGTTAGTTAGGCAATGGAAGAGGCTACCAAGGGGAGAAGGGGAGTTGCTCTTTACTAGGGTCTTCAAGATGTCCAGGGGCCTATGCCTGTCTTAGCCAAACCAGGCTGTCCTTCCCAGGAGAGGAAGAGCAGCCGGGTCCTGATCTCAGCCGGGCGTGTGCCTGGCGTGGGAGCAGGAAGTCTCGGGATGCCGATGTCTGAAGGAAACTTGACATATTTCCAGAGTTGGTGCGGTTCACTGGTGACGACATACAATTGCTGTCACCTAGGAAATGAAACATGTTCCCATGGCAACCCCAAGGCTGCGTTATTACTCAGCTTCAAAATGTTGACAGNAAAAAAAAAAAAAGGCAGGATATTTTACTCACTAAAAGACTCCACTGCCTCCTAAAATAGTGCCAGATCCTGTGAAGGTAATTTTAATGAAGTGTATGGCACTTCAGTTGGCTTAAATCATCAGACAGCTCCTGAAATTACTTTGCTGGATCCTTTTACATAGTTTGAATCACTCTGAAAGTCTCCAGCTGTAAACCGTAGCTTTGTTTTGTAACCATATAAATAACTGGGAAACGAAACCTTCATTTTACAGTAGTACAAATGGAGACACGCTTGCTATATGCTTGCTGCCTTCAGCATTTCTTCAGTATTTATTTTCCATGGTCTTTTTCCTTCAGTTACCTGCCCAGATCTTCTTGTCAGTCCTACTGACAGCACCTGTGCGTGCATAGACACACTTCTCAAAGCAATGGTTATGAACTTGTAGGAAGTAAACGCTGAAGTTAGTTATTTGTGGCAAAAAGGACCATGCTTCTTGCCAAGAAGCTCACTGACAGCAATGAGGGCTTATGGCCCTAGTACCTGCGGCTGTTTCTGTGGGGTTATGTCCCATACCTGTGTGACCTTAGTGAGGCTGAATGGACGAAGGGATTTCCTCACAGTGATTCTCAGCTTGTTCAAGTGTCCTTTTCTTGCTATCTCAAGTCTTGTCAGTGTTGACAGTGCCTCTGAAATTCATGTTTTCTGCACATTTTCATCAGGACTCCCTGCTTCATACTAAAGTCTTTAGTAAAAATATTAGGACTAACCTGTGAGGAACGCTGTTTCTCTCCTGTAGACAGTGCTTTTCAGCACTACTTGTTCCTGGCTGTTTCTCCACCTTTTTAATACCCCCAAGCAGTCATTTGCTGCCATGAATGAATGAATTCCTACATGGCATTGTATCAAACACTTCTCAAATAGATGAGAAGTACTTATTTTGATTTTTGTTTGGGTTTTTTTTGTGGGTTGGGTTTCTGTTTTGTTTTTTTTTTTTTTTTTCCTAGACGATTACTTCTAGAAAGGTATGTCAAGTTAGACAAGCAGAGTCTACCCTTAGTCTATCCTTATCCTATTTTCTTTTCAGCTTCATGTCTTCTTTTATCTTTTGTTTTAAGATCTGTTGTAAATCCTTGCATGCAAGTAAGATTCCATGGTTTCTTGGATCCTTCCTCCCCACCCTCTTTCTGAAACAAAGGTCCTATGTCTCCTGTTCTCCAATTGGTATCTCCCTGTGCTTGACTTCATTAGGAAGATGTAGAGCTCAACCAGCAATTTTGGCCTTTGGATCATTTCAGAGTCCTATTGTGGTTACTTGTGCCCTTCCCCTGTGTACTAAGACATCTGTGAGTACACTGAGCTTTTGGCTGGCTTGCAAAATTTGTTTTCATATCTTCATTCTCTTTAGTCATCCTGCTATAACAGAGATGTTCATTATCATACTTATTGGTAACTCAGACAAAGCATTCACTTAGGCTTGAGACCATACTTGCGTTAGGTTTTGCAATGTGCCAACTGCAGTGTGCCCCTTCTTTTTCTGTCTTTTATTTTCTTGTTTATATAGCAAAATAAACTTGCCCCCTTCCCCCAACACATAGTAAAGTGTATCTTGGCTGGATTTTTGATAATTTTCACTTATTCTTTCCCTTCTTGATCTCTGATACTAGGAAGATCCCATTCTTTGCCATTTCATCCTCTTCTTCCGTTATTTGGTAGGCTTTCCACTTAGTATCCTCCTTCAGGTATTTATTCAACCACTAGATCTGATGCCCCTTAACATAAGTCCTCCTAATTACTGAAAATATAATTTCAGTATTTGTATCGTGGGTACCTCTTGGAGAAGTCACAGATCCGCTTCACAGTCAACTCCCTGACATCCTCAATCCATCTGATTTTACTAATAGAGTTTATCAAAGCTGCCTGTTTTCTGTGTAGAAATCTGATGTGGACTTGCTCTCTTTGTATTTCCAGTTGATTTAAACAGGGACCTCTTGTGATCGTTCTGTCCAAGGTCATATTCTACAGCTAGATTTTTCTATAACGTCCTTGCTGCTCACTAAAAGCAAATCTAAATTTGCTTTTGTTATTGCATTGAATAGCTGAAGAGGTCAGAGTAGCTGATTGTATCTGTCATCTTTAGCTCCTTAATTGTATGAGAAAAAGGTTTATTATTGTTAATATTATTACTCCTTGCTAACGCTGTTGAATAAAACCTATCATTTTACTTTGAGATGTTGTATTTATTTCACTGTAAATGCTGAAATTAAACTTCTGATGCAGTCTGGAAGAAAGCAATCTGGAATAGCTCATGATTTTCTATTTGGTGAAATTTTGTGTGCATTTTAAAGTTTACGTGTAGTGTCACTTCATTCTGGATCAGATAATAATCAGTAATATATGAACAAAACTAGATGGTGATTCCTGTATGTTGAGAAGCTGGTGTGGACTGTTGCAGTGTTTCAGCTGCTGAAACTACTGCCACCTTAAATGGGCATCAGGATTTCTCCCTTGGTGTTTTACACATGTCTTTCTGAGGAATATTTCATCTGGAAATATCAAGGCATTTCAGTACCTGCCTCACTGTTAACTCTCCTCGTAAGGTTGATATTGGCAATACTCCCATCAGCTGCTGATTCAGAAGGTGCTGACTAACCTAACTACTGTCAGGTAGTCTCTTGGCCGTGACCTCAAGTCAATTGAGATGTTGTAGAGATTAAATAACAGATAAATCACAAGGCACACTGGAAAGGATTAAGCCTTCGCAAAGAAGGTTAGAAAATCTTGTCCCAGAATTTGGTTGTGTTTATGGAGCCTAACGCTCAGAGATGATACGAAATAGATGTTAGGTTTCAAACTGCCTTGGGAGGTAGCAAGTGCCAGTGGATTAGGACAAGCTTTCTCTGTTGGACACTGATCAGAACTGCATGGGAAGGTGGAGTCATAATGTAGTAAAAATAAGAACAGCACAGCTGCAAGGTGTATTCCTGCTTTCAGATCAGGTACCGTCAGATACTTAAATGCAGATATCTGAGGTAATATTAAACGTGGATTTTAGGTGGGATTTTTTCCCCCCCAGCATTCACTAAAACCCATAAAGGTTAAAATATTTGAGTAGAAGTCAGATATTGGAGGAGTGATGCAGGGACCAAAGCATAGGTAAGCATGTAATGTGGTGTTATGTTTCCTGCGGTACCTGAGACATTGGTAAAGAGGCAGCAGAGACAATATGAGGTTTATGGGAGACCCACCCTATTCTAGGGCAGGAACTGAAAGCCAGACTTGAATACCTTATGACTTTGGAAATGCTCATGCATACCTAAGTTTAAGCACTTGAATCCCTCTCCAAATAGCTCTCTGGATCTGGATTTTACCCTTTGGAGTCACTGCTCTGTGGTTGTTCATCTCTGAGTCCATTCACACAAACAACTATATGTGCAAAAGCTGTGATTGCAAGTTGCCTTTTTTTGTAATTTCCTCTCAAACAGTAAGCTTTTCAGGTGCTATGAGACCTGTGAGTCCTTGCTGTTCTGCCTGACAGTCTTTTTCTTCTATCAAAGGAAGATCCTTCTCCAGAGCTCATCAGAGAAAAGGAGATACTTTGATAAGGTCATTGATTCCTCTCTGCTGACCTTGACAGAAGATCTAATTTTAATTTTATTTTTGTAAGCTTCCTCAAGGTAGAGGACCGCTTTTTTTCTTCACTTCAACTTTTCCCCCGTCCCTCATGTTTTTCGTTAGCCTTCTCCCCCTCCCCCCGAGGTCAAAATCCCTGTCTCTGGTTACTCTAACGTGTACCTCCCTAAGCCTGTGTAATCATTGGAGGGCAGAATGTCCTGCAAGCTTAGCAGACAGTGCTGTTTCTGACTGTGAGTCATAGTTTGCAGACTGATCAGGGTGAAGACCAATAAGATATTAGAGAACAGGGAGATTAAGGGGGGGTGGGGGGAAAGGTTGCTGAGCAACAACATGACATAAGCATCGTTACAATCTATTTTTACAGCAAGAAGGTTGCAGGAGACTATAGAAAACATTTGTTTTCCAGACCCTTATTCATATCTGTGGGATGATAGTGGCCTGAAGGGAAGAAATACTGTACTGACTTAGATAGTAGCTGTGCCCTTATAATTGTCTCCCTGTATGGCCAGGGGTTGGCAGCAGATTAGAAGAGAACAGTCATGCATAATGGTCATTCCACAGTTTCTGATGGAAAAGGCCATGGCTATAACACAAGAAGGTACAGCAGAGAGGCACAACTGCCAGTAACATCTGGAAGTTACTTTTTCCACACACAACAGATATATGAAATGTTATTGTTTTTTAAGAAGTCCAAAATCATAGAATGGGTTAGGTTGGAACAGACCTTAAAGATCATCTGCACCCAGATGAGGGGGACACCTCCCACTAGAGAAGGCTGCTCAAAGACCCATCCGGCCTGGCCTTGAACACTTCCAGGGGTGGGGCATCCGCAACTTCCCTGGGCAACCTGTTCCAGTGCTAGTGAAAATTTTCTTCATGATATCTAGTCTAAATCTACCCTCTTCCAGTTTGAAGCCATTATCCTTTGTCCTATCACTACCTGCCCTTGTAAAAAGTCCCTCTCCAGCTTTCTTGTAGGCCCCTTTCAGATACTGGAAGGCTGCTGTAAGGTCTCCTGGGAGCCTTCTCTTCTCCAGGCTGAATAACCCCAACTCTCTCAGCCTGTCATCATAGGTGCTCCAGCCCTTTTATCTTCATGGCCCTCTTCTGGACCTGCTCCAACAGGTCCCTGTCCTTCTTGTGCTGAGGGCTCCAAAGCTGGATGCAGTACTCCAGGTGGGGTCTCACCAGAGCAGAATAGAGGGACAGAATCACCTCCCTCGACCTGCTGGCCACGCTTCTTTTGATGCAGCCCAGGATTTGGTTGGCTTTCTGGGCTGAGAGTGCACATTGCCAGCTCATGTTGAGCTTCTCATCCACCAACACCCCCAGGTCCTTCTCTTCAGCGCTGCTCTCAATCCATTCTCTGCCCAGCCTGTATTTGTGCTTGGGATTGCCCTGACCCACGTACAGGGTCTTGCACGTGGCCTTATTGGACTTCATGAGGTTGGTATGGGCCCACGTCTCAAGCTTGCCCAGGTCCCTCTGGATGGCATCCCTTCCCTCCAGCGTGTTGCCCGTGCCACATAGCTTGATGTCATCAGCAGACTTACTGAGGGTGCACTCAGTCTCACTGCCCATGTTGCCGCCAAAGATGATACTAACCCCTGAGGAACACCACTTGTCTCTGGTTTCCACTTGGACATCGAGCCATTGGCCGCAAACCTCTGAGTGTGGCCATCCAGCCAATTCCTTATCCACCATCCATCAAATCCGTGCCTCTCCAATTTAGAGACCAGAATGTTGTGTGGGACAGTGTCAAACAGTTTACATAAGTCCAGGTAGATGACGTCAGTTTCTCTGCCCTTATCCACCAATCCTGTAACCCCGTCATAGAAAGCCACCAAATTTTTCAGGCATGACTTGCCCTTGGTGAAGCCAGGTTGGCTGTCACCTATCAGCTCTTTATTTTCCGTGTGCCTTAGGGTTTCCAGGAGGATCTGCTCCATGATCTTGCTGGGCACAGAGGTGAGACTGACTGGCCTGTAGTTCTCTGGATTCTTCCTCTTTTCTCTTTTTGAAAATGGAGGTTACATTTCCCCTTTTCTAGTCAGTAGGAACTTCACCAGACTGCTATGAATTTTCAAATGTAATGGAAAGCAGCTTAGCAACTTCATCTGCCAGTTCCTTCAGGACCTATGGATGGATTTCATCAGGTCCCATGGACTTGTGTACCTTCAGGTTCCTTAGATGGTCTTGTAGTTGATCTTCACCTACGGTGAAGTTCTTCATTCCCCCAATCCCTGCCTTTGCCTTCTGCAAGTTGGGTGGTGTGATTAGGGCCCTTGCCAGTAAACACTGAGGCAAAAAAGTCATTAAAATATGTTAGCATAAATTTTCTTTGGCCAGCCAGGATGTCTGACACGTAAATTGTTCAGTGCATGAGACAAGGACATGAGCATCTTTTCCAGCTTTTCTTTTCACATGCTTTCCTGATCCCCTAGGAACAATTGGGCTCCCCCCATCCACTTTTATGTCCAGAATGGGCTAACTGTAATCATGGAATTTGTCACCTTTTTCTATGGGGCTATTCAAGAGCAGTCAGGAGGGGGAGTCAAGTCTAGCTATCGCAGTGCAAAGATCACAATTTTGATTAGCTGGAGTCCTGAAATCAAACAGAAGCATACCAGTTATGGCTTCTTCAAAGGAGGCTGGTCGATCTTTTTGGCAAGAGATGCGTTGCAAACAATTGACATAGCCTACAACTTCAAAATACTGATGATTTACCAACTACGGGTAGCATGGCTCTTGATTAGTTTGGCATTGGACAGAGAAACAAAGTGGTAAGGTAAGAAGAAAGTGGAAAAAAAATATGAACAGAAGATGTAGCACGAATTAAAAATAAATATTTCATCTAAATTTACTATAAAACTATAATGGCTTGAAGGCTTAGACAGAATAACTTTGCACAGTGGCAAAGTTTATAAAGAAAGCATCAATAGACGCTTTATGAACAAGTTCCTGTGAACCTACTTCATAACTTTCAAAGGCGGCTCTGCAAAAATTACATTAAATCCTTATTGTGTGCCATTCTAATAATGTTCTTGACTTGTGAGGTTTTCTGTATTGTTTCTTATTCTTTAGTTTAATAATAATAATGATAGAGGTTCAATCCCAGCTTTTGAAGTCCACAGCTCACATGAAAAGTTGAAAAAGCCACCATTGGATTTTTTGGTTCTTTTTCCATGTGCTTTGTCTTCTGTTTGAGTTCCTCGTTACTGAGAAGGCTTTAAAAAAAAAAAATGGTGAGGCACAGATTGTGAACTCCATGCAAGACATATGCACAATTTACTTAATTTTTAAATAGGCAACGTCTTTTAGTTTGCCTGTGGCAAGTGCCCTTGATCAAATGAACCCATCTATGTAAAACATTTTACATAAATTTTTAATGTACCTGAAACAGGAAGAGTATTTCTCTCTTGAGATGAATTTTGAATGTGGGCTCTCCCCTCCCCGCCCCGTTTAGTTTTTATGGATGCCTTTTCAATATTAACACGTTTAAGCAATATAGTCTTCTCAATTACGATTTACTGTCATTCTACACAAATTTGTTCCCCATCTCAATTTTGCAGATTATTATTTGGATCAGACAAAGCATTCGGTTAATTCCCGAGTTACCTTTGGTAATGGCATCCCATAGAATTTGTTTTCCTTAAACAATATTTCTTTTTAATGCGTTTGACCTGCGAAGGTGTGGATTCATGCCTTACTGTGCCTGTGTGCCTGAAGATATGTGTCTTTGCCTATGCATATGGGAACTTGGATTACAGTTCAGGAACTAGTCCCTCTCTTTCAAATAACAATAATATCTATAAATCAATCGTAATACTCTTGTCTCTTGCTCAGCTGTTTTCTTTATATTCTAACATTTGCTGCCATCCTGTGGTACACGGAGAGAGGCACACATACGCAAACAGGCGTTGGTAGAGTAACATAAATGGAAAACGTTTGAACATACAGGATGAAGGAAACTGTAGAGATTTTGAGATGAGAAAACACAGGCAAACAGTCTTCGCTTGTTGCTAGTTTCAGCAGTGTAGTGTGCATCTCTTTCTCACAGATACCAGAAGGAAGGCTTATCTGTTATAACAAGAATGGAGAAAAGTTTTATGTAGTTCCACTGAAGGTGTTAAGGAAATCTGATGTTTGTCTTTTTTTAAATAGGGACTTCTTTTTTTTTAAAAAAAAAAAAAAGACATTCTCAAACAGCTTCCCTCCTTACTGCTTAGCTATTACAGTGATAAATGTTTCAAGAGCTGTTAAGTGCCAGACGCTTGGAAAAAATGCTCACAGGGAGCTTCATGCAAAGGCTGCTGAGCAGTAAAGCCAGGTTCTTATGCTGGTTTGATCTGCAGTGATGAGGCAAACCTTGGGCCAGTTTTCGCGGCAAACTGAGAAAGAAGGTAATAATGCTTTAGATTAGCTGGTATCTTACTGGCTGCGGATTGTGTAAGATCCAACAAGTATGCCAGACACTCACCTGGATCTTTTCTGTCATGTAGGATTGTTACCTTTGAGAGGAGGATGGGTACTCTAAGCAAGATGGAGGACAGAAATGTTTCCATGTTGCTCTTAACAATGAAGTTCACCCAGAACCTGAAATGCCTTCCTGATGAATGGTTTCAGTCTTTCTTTCAGAGGGCTTTGGTTTCAACAAATTGGCATAGTCTGATGAAAGACCTTTGAAAAGCAAAGCTCAGATCAGCTATAAAAGTAGTGCCTATTATTCCTTTTTAAAAACGTTTCAGTTGTATGTAACACTTAGTATCTGAAACAGAAGAAATGCCTCGAAGGAAAGCAGTGGAGAATGGCTCTTCCTTTTCTGTCTTTTCTCACCTGCTCCCTCTCTGCACCTTCTGAGGGCCCAGCCTTCAGCCTGATACCTGCGACCAGCGTGAACAGGGCTTCCGGAGAATTCTTGCACACTAGAGAGACCAAAGGACCTCTTCCTGATTCCCAGATCATCGCATGACCCAGTCAGTGTTCCCCAGTCCTGTAAAGCATTTCAGGATTAATAAACAGATGGATTAATATGGCCTTACACTGAAAAGCACATGAAAAATGAGATCAAAGATTTCTGGAGGTTGACAAGAAATCCAAAATCTACAAATAGTACTGTTCTTATTCTAGGTGTTGAAGTAAGCAGTCTGTGCCTTTACTGAGGCAGCCATGCTTGGTTGTGTACAGGGAAATTAAATCTTGTAGAATTGGATCTACAAGTGTGAGGAAACAGGGTGAAGTCTGAGTCTAGAACTGTTTAGCCCTATCTCCCAAGTTTCTGTTACTTGCCATTGGTGTTTTCTGGTAAGATTTGTCCTCTTTTTCTTCTCAGCAAGCCAGTTTTGTTTGTTTGTTTGTTTGGTTTTTTTCTTACTGCTCTTTCCTTGCCTTTTCAAGGAGCAAGAGATTATGAGGTCTTCTGGCAAAGTAGGAGACATTCAGATTTCCCCCTCTCCACCAAGACAAGATAACTGAACATGTAACTGTTGTTATTCTCTAGTGAGTGCTGCTCTAAGTACTTGTTACTTCTGAGCTTAGTGCCAAGTTGGCTGGCATGACTGGAAAAAGTTTTGTCTTTCCATTCTTCTTGGTGAAAAGGGTGGAGAACAGAACCTTCTTTAGTTCTAGCAAAGACTTGGTGAGGCTGTAAACGTTAACAGTCCCACAGAAGACGAAAGGCAGAAGACCAGTGAGCTGGCTCTTGAGGCAGAGATAAGATGGGAAAGAGCATTCCATGAGCAAATCCTCCTGGAAGCCATTTCCAAACATATTAAGGATAAGAAAGTGACTAGGAGTAATTAACATGGATTTATGGAAGAGAAAACATGCTTGACCAGCTGGATAACCGTCTATGATGAGATGACTGGCTCAGTGGATTCAGGGTGAGCAGTGGACGATGCTTATCTGGACATTTAGCAAGGCTTTTGAAACTGTCTCTTACAATATCCTCATTGACAAGCTGATGAAGTACAGGCTAGATAAGTGGACAGAGAGATGGATGGAAAACTAGCTGAATTGCTGAGCCTGAAGGGTTGTGACCACAGGCATGAAGTCCAGCTGGAGTCCAAGCATTTGCTGTTCCCCAGAGATTGACACTGGGGCAAATACTATTTAACTTCCTCATTAATAAACCTGGATGATGGGAGAGTGTATCCTCACAAGTCTGCAGGTAATACAAAACTAATAGGAGTGGCTGATGCACCAGGTGGCTGTGCTGCAGCTCAGACAGGCTGGAGAAGTGGACTACAGGAAGCTCATGAAGCTCAACAAAGGTAAAGGTCCTGAGTATGGGCAGAAAGAGCCCCATGCACCAGCACAGACTGGGAGCTGACTGGTCAGAAAACAGCTTTGCAGAAATGAACCTGGGTTTTCTGGCGGCAAAGGCGGCCAACAGCATCCTGGTCTGCCTCAGGGAAAGCAACACCAGCAGGCTGGGGGAGGTGATCCTTCTCCTCTACTTGGCACTGGTGAGACACATCTGGAGTACCAGGTCCAGTTTTGGGCGTGCCTCAGAGACGCAAGAGATATGGACACGCTGGGGTGCATCTGGCGAAGGGCCATGTAGGTAGTTAAAGACTTGGGGCATGTGATGTCTCAGCAGAGGCTGAGAGAGCTGGGACTGTTCAGCCCGCAGAAGAGAAGACTCGGGGGGTTCTGATCAATGTTTATACATGTGTGATGGGGGCAATAAAGAAGATACAGCCAGATTCTTCTCAGCAGTGCCCACCAACAGGATAAGAAGCAATGGACACAACCTGAAACACAGGAACTACTGTTTAAACATAAGAAAAATATTTTTGTAAACTTAAGGGAGATTGAACAGTGGCACGAGTTGCCAGTAGAGGTTGTGGAGCCTCTGTCCCTGGAGGTATTAAAAACCCAACTAGACACATCCCTGAGCAACATCCTGTCGCTGACCCTGCTTGAGCAGAGGGGGTTGAACCAGGTGATCTCCAGAGGTCTCTTCCCACCATCCTGAGATTCTGTAGCTGGTGAGCTGAGAGACTGGTGAATGCTGTTAGAAGCACTTTCTCCAGGGGGGAACAAAAAAACCCAAAACCAAGAGAGAGGGATTTTATGCTGTGGAAAGTACTAGATCTGGTGTTATTAAGAAACAGAAACTCTCGTTTGATGGGAGAACTTGCTTTAAACAGTATCTCTTCCTCCTTAGGCACGTCTCGTTTTCTCTACTTGCTGCAGGCTTTTCCTGCCATGTTAGGAAAGCAGAACCCACAGAGCAGCAGCTCAGAAGGCTTCATGAGTGTGGTAGCAAGGGCATGCATAAAATGTAAGCGTGAAGCACATTAGTATATCCTGCCACTTGTTCAAGGGTGACTTTTTTTTTTTTTTGGCAGAATTGGGACAGCTTGAAAGTGGGAAAGACCAGTAGTCTGTGTCCAGAGAATGTGTGGAAAAGACAGAGGATCCCTGGGAACAGGGCCTCCAGTGTTTATTTTTAAGGCGCTGGGAGCACCACCAGGCCTTGATTGTTCCTGCCTGGCCCCAGCTCAGGACCCCATGTCAGCCCCCGGGGCTGTCAGGTGCTGCCCCAGCGACCCTGCAGCAGGGCTGGTCTCCAGCTTCTCACAGCCCTGACTGGCCACGGGTCCATGGCCCATCCTGGCCTGTCCCCATCCCCAGGGAGGTGCCCAATGCCCGGGGCTGCCCTTGTACCCCGCTGCCTGCTCCTGGCTGGGCGTGCGGTTGGGCCCTGGCTGCCAGACCCTGCCCTGATGGACCCCCAGGGGCACCCTCCAGCACACAGGGAGTCCCCGGGGCCATGGCAATTGCTCCACCACCTTTCTAGAGATGTTCTGAGGCTGTTTGTCAGCATTAAGTTATTGCCTCCCCTGGGTTTCTTTGGGACCCAGCTCCTGTCCAGAGCTCCCTTTGTCACAGCAGAGTCTTGGGGTGAAAATTTCTAAACTATATCTATGTTTCACTGACTTTGAAAGACACTTGTGCTGGAGTCAAATTAGAAAATGTAATGCGGGTACCTTGAGAACTTTATTCCTTTTATTTCTCTGACAGAGCCTCGCTATTAAAATAGCATAATAGATGTGCACTACGTAGTGCATTAGGGGGAAAAACAATGGGAAACTAACTTCTGAAAGGCTATAGATAGTGCACTAAATGGTGACTTTTTTTTTCTTACTAACTCAGCTATCTTGTCATATGTTAATTAAATGCCTGGAAAAATCTTTAGGAGATAAGAAGATAATCGTGCATAGATTTTAATGTAAATTGGAAGCATTACACTGGATCTCTTAGTCTGTCTTACTTTTAAAGTTCAGTAAGAATTCTTTGCTCAAACAATCAATCTTAATGTACTAAAAAGTAAGACAATTCAAAAGTAAATTACAGAGCTGAAAAGCAAGCTTTCCAAATTAAAGTGATTTGGTCTGTCTCCATCATTTGAACTCCCTGTTTCCCACTTGTTTATATATCCATTTTAGGGTTTATATAAAGGCTATCCTTGTCCTAGCACATCTTTTCCCACTGTGAAAAAAACAGATCTCATATGTATTTCTCTGTTCCTCCTTCCTCCCCATTTCCTTTCACTTTTGGAAGTCTGCTTCCTGTGGTTTTTATCATGGGTGTGGAACTATAGTCTGTGCATTCATGCAAAGGCATTGGGAAAATGTCTGCCATGGCCATAATGAACTGAATTCTGCTACCCTTGGCAGGAGATGGGAGAGGGATGTGGCTTCTGATTTTCCTCATGACTGCACTGACCGTTGTCTGTCACTGTAAAGGCTGATACTTGCATTCCAGCAGGGCTTGATCCTGTGAACCACACAAAGCAACCTCACCATTCATCTTTGTCCTCCCCAGCGCTAATTGCAAGAAGGAGCCCTTTGCTCTGGGGAGGAATTCTAGGCAAAGCTGTGCTGTCCTGTCACTATCTTGTTATCTTGTAAGACTGGACAGTTGCTTATGTTAGATACAGATAACAAAAAGATGTTTGGAGTGCGTGCAAAGTCTGGCCAATACATTCATCATATAAGTTCCTGAACACCCCAGTGCTCTTGCCTTTTAACGTCTTGTGTGGTCCACTGAAATCCTTCAGCAGAGGAATATATTTCTCAAAACACAGGGAAAATAGGAGTTTCTTTTACTTCCTTTCTGATGTCGCTTCATTTCTTTCTTTTCCTTTCTTCCTCCTTTTCCTTACTCTCCCCTGGAAAGGGAGACATGACACCTGTATTCTGTATTGAGACCAGTTGTCCCATCTGTTCAAAGCATTACGTTTGAGAAGGCAGTCCTGGCTTTGAACTCTAGCTGCAGGTGTCCGCACTTGGAAGGAACCATGCTAATGGCCTCCAGCACGCTGTCTTGCAGCCTATGGAAATGGACCACTTGAAATCCCAAACAATCCCAGAGAGACAGTTCAGAGTAGTGTCACTTACTGTGTTGCATTTTCTGCAACAATTTCTGTCTGATAAATTTTGCTGGTTTTGCCTGTGAAGTGGAGAGAAATTGATGCTCTCTTCAGTTTGGAAGATAGTGTGTACAGGAGCTGCTTTATTCTGCACTGCAGCAGTGGTGACTGCAGCTGAAGAAAGCCTTCAAATCGTACTTGTCCTGAGACTTTGTGATCATGGTTTCCAGGTATGGGCAGCTCAGCTTGTATCCCTCAAAGGCTTGTGAGAAAGCTATACAAATAGTTATTATGACTTGAATGTTTCCTTTGCAATCAAGATATTGCATTGGTGGAAACACCAGCTTCTGTAAGAGAGTGCCCTTCTCTGCACGATTATCAGTGGTTTTGATGATACTCTACACCAGGAAGGGGCTCCATGTCGGCAGATAAAAGCAGGTCATGTCTGTTTTTCAGGAAACTCTACTTGGGGAGCTAAGAACTCTGTTTTGGCATGCAGAGACTTCTCATTTCTAAAATATCTAACCATTAAAATACAGAATTAGCATTTTTGTAAATTAATCGGGGGCGACATTCACCTTTTGCTTTCCAGCTCTGTCATCGGCTATGCTATGATACTTCAGGCAGCCTGAACTCCCCCAGCGCTTACATACCTGGCAACTCAGCCCACCAGTCTCCAGCTCAGGACACCTTTGTATGCAAGAGTAACTGTTTTNACAACAAAAAACCACAAAAAAAACCCCCACCACTAAGAGCATGTATTTGTTCTTCTTTTCCTGGCTTCTAAATGATGCTGTAATAAGATTAATGGGCTTTCTTTTTGAACTTTGAGTTTGTGTTACAAGTTCCATTGTTTTCAGACAGACAGTCTTTATGTTAGAAATTGTAGCAGACAGGTAGGTGAGAGGGACAGAACCCCCATCTGACATATTTTATAAAGATGAATTGCTTTTTTGGATCTTCTTTGCTGTTTTTACCTCACTAATAGAAAAAGATTATAGTTGAGATTATGCTGCTATGTAGCATTTTTCCATAAAAACATGAACAAAAAAAGGGTGAAAGTAAATTTCACACTTTCAGTAATCAGGAAATTTTGTTTCTATCTAGATTAATTTAGCTATTTAAATCTCTCATATTGTTTTTCATTTATGGGAACAACATGAAGGCCTGTTAATTGTAACACAGGTATTTAGAGTACTAAAGATCCCATATGAAAGATATGTGGGAATATAAAAAAAAAAAAAATAAAAAATTACCCATTGTTACTAAATAGGTTATTAGGATTATGTGATTCTTTTGGCTGGGCTAGGCTACAATGTTTTCAGATCCTCAACGTGTCTCCTGTGGTACAGTGACTCAGCAGCAGGGGTCTTTATAGAGAGAAAAAAAATTGAAGTAGCAGAAGGGGTGACTTCTGTGACTGGTTCATGAAGAGGTGTTGTCCATCTGTATTGAGTGACCGTGCAATCTACAGCTGAGCAGACAGTCAAATTCTGCATCGTGTCCCAGAGAGATGAACAGCTAGGATCTCCTTATATCTCCTTTGAAGGTACAGACACTTGGGATGTAGACACGATTCCCAGTTGATTCTGCTGGTTTGAGGAATCTAAGCATGTATATCACCAGTGGAAAATGTGTGGGCAATTCACCTAAAGAACAGAAGCAGCTGTAAAAAAAGTGATGACTTTTCCTTGGTGCCAGTAGATTTCTGTTTTGGCTAGCAGCTTGATCCTGAGCAGTGCTGAAAAAGACTTTTGCAACATGTTCTTTTTTGAAAATGTGTTTAATAGATGCAAAGTTTTATGAGATGTCTTCTGCCACCAGGGAAATGATTTTTTTTTTAATATCTATTTTTAGAAGTGTACATACAGATCTGATTTGAAGTTATTGCCGAATATGAGTTTTCTTTCATTCCTGTTAATAGCAGGGTCTTAAAAATCCATGGAAACATCTTCTTAAACTTTTTAATTTATAACCTCACATCAACAATTAAATATAGTCATGTTGCATGTATTCATATCAGTGTCTTTAAATGACAGAACCCATGGAAAGCACTTCAGACTTATGAAATACTTGTTCGTATGTGAATGTCAAAGGGGACATTATTTGTTTTTACGCTGATAGCCTCTACGGGCCCTGTATGGGATCGGGATGCTGTTGTGCTGGTGGTTTTGGAACCATGAAAGCCTGTACCGTTCTGTAATTGCACAGTGAGATTTTATATAGTTTGAAAAATACGGAGCTAAAAAAAGTGCAAGCGTTCCCAGTATATTCAAAGCATAAGGGTTATTCACATGCTTGTCTCTCCCATCTTTTTATTTTACTATGTTTTACTACTTTATCTTAGACTGGAATCAATCTGTTAAAACAGCTTTTTCATAAGTGACTGCCATTCAAAATCCATAGGTAGAAATGGCAGCGAAGTCTGAGCAGAAGATGAGCAGTATCAATTGATGTGTTATCCTATAACCAAAGAAGGGAGGTGAAGCCAGCTAGCTGGGAAAAGTATTGTTTCCTAGGAGTTCGCTAGGGTTTTCCTCACTTTCTCCCCTTCCTCCTCTCTCTTTGGAAGTAGGTTTTTGTTTTCTAAACCAGGAGAAGGGAATAGACAGAGTACTTCACCTTCTTGTCTTTTACTTCTAATTCAGCAGGTGAGATAATAATTTAAATGTACTGTATCCCGCAAGTGTCATGTACAAATAAATGTATTCGCTATATTTAGTCACCCTTTCCTGAATGAGGTACACTAACTCATGTAACAGTGAATTCAGCACAGGATTTTCCCTGCCGATCTTTAGTTCTTTCCAGAACTATTATGAGTACATACAAACCCCTTTATGAACCCTTGGGCTGAAAGGTGCAGCAGCTTCTTCATCCGAGAGTACTATTTGCGTCAGCATTGAAATTGGAGACTAACAATGTTCATTTTGCTACTTCCTGCTGTTTTTAACCGTCCTATTTGCACAGAATCCCTTCCAGACTTCTTAACAGTGCTGTGAATTTCTCCAGAGGGAATATAGCAATTATGTTGTGGTCACTTATTTAGTGGTTTGGTTGTTTTTGCTTCCTGAACTCTTCTCCTGTGCATTACTTGGGAATTGGTTGAGGGTACGTTCTCTCTCTCTCTCCTCAGATTAGGTTGAGAAATTACTTTTCTAAGAAAAAGTCATTTGGAGTATTAAAGGATTTGTTTCTGCCAAACTCTAGCTAGATATGCTGGTAAACTCAGTTTATTTTGAGCTTATTTTGTGCTCAGATGTTCTAGGAAGTTTTGTTCCTTTTCTGATTTTTCTCAGGATTTAAACAAGTCTACCCAAACAGCTGGTTATCCCAAAAGCAAAGATTTTCAGGTTAAGAAACACTCTGTCTGAAGAACCTTTACTTTTGTTGTGGCTTTTATATTTGCGTAGTAGTTCTTCTACGTTCACCTATTGTCTGAGCCGGAAGGAGCACCAGGTGCTGCTGGACATTAAGACAACCAGCCCATTTTTAGCAGAGTAGACAGTCCTTAAAGAGCCGGAGGCCTGTTGGCAAGGTGCTCCAAGGCTTCAGATTTTATCCCAAAATGGTGCACTCGCTGTTTCTTCTTCAGCTGCCTAATTCTTTGCCTGCTTCCTGTCTTGTCTGACTAGAATTGGGCGACACACACAAACATTTTGCTTCCCCCACCAGTATTTTGAGAATGTGAGTATATTCAAGGAAGAGCCATTGCCTAACGCCGGGGCTGATGAGGGTGACCGTGCAAAAGGAACGAAGTCTGTCCAGGTGATAAGAGAAACCTGGTTTTCATATAAGATCAGGGAAAAAGATCTGAGTTTTGGGGGAAAGCTGAGAGAGACAGATCAGTGCCTCTGGGAACTGGGCAGATTCTGCTACTCCGACTGTCGTTTCAGCCGTGTTCAGACAATGCTGCATCGGTTGCCAATCATGTCATATCAGGAAGTATTTCAGATCCTAAGGATAGAAACCTAATGTGGAGCTATACTGAAGTACACCAGCTAAGATTCTAGTTTAATGGGGAATCAGTATAAGGCTCACATTCTGCAATACCACGTTTAAAACAAAAGACAGATTCCCTGGCAGATCCCCTGGCTCTGGGAGAGTGAATTATGGGTGGACCTGAGTGCTATAATTTTTTCTCTCTGTAGGCTGCTCATTCTTTTTGCATTGTATAGCAACCACTGCAGTGATGGCTGTATAAATATTCCTCACACTTTATTCTCGTTTACTTCAATGCCTAAGGGAAGAATTTTATTGAAAAACTTGAAAAAATAATTTAGGCAACTGTAGAATACAGAAAATGTGTGTACGTTTGTGGTGGAGAAATTTACTAAATGCTTAATGTGTTCAAAAGCTAAAGGGAAAAGGAAGATAGTCTGTGGTTTGTGGGGATTTTGTTTGTCTTGGGTTTTTTGGTTTTGTTGGTTTGGGTTTTGTGGAAATATGTCTTTTGGAGAACTCTCCACAAGTGTTTTAGACATGTCTTGTTTTGATTTGTTGGCATTATATCATATTTGAACAGGACAGCTATCACACTTCCTTCTGTAGGTCTCTTTGGAATTGAGAGGTTTCCCAGAGGCTATGTAGCTTGCTTAAATGAATACTGAAAAAAATACTGGTTCTGAGGTGAAACTCAATAAAATCTGTAGTACCCCTTTTGTTTACTTTAATGATCTGTGGACGGGAAACATGATGGAAACAGACAATGCAGTGAAGTAAAGCTTCACAGCAGTCCTGTGGTCTTTATGGCATGTCCTACTATGTTAGCGATGAAAGACAAAGGCATGAACTTATTTGCATGAACTAATTTGCTAGCAAGATAGAAGCTCTACTACTCTTTAGGCGTATTTAATGAGATTCTGCCTGGAAATCTGTGAAGGTGTGGTGTGGGATGTACTCTGTTACTTGGGAAAATAGTTATACTTGTTAAATGCCTCTGTTGCTTATTAGTTACAATATGCTTTAGGCTTCTAGGTAATTCCGATAGAGCATAGCTCTATTGCCCTCCTATCTGCTAGCTGATAAAACTGCTGCCCAAACTCTCGGGGGCCGTCCTGAGTCAGGCTTTGTAGCCCTTCTTTGTATCAGGAGCTGTTGGAGCAGGGCTTTCTCTTTCCGCCTTTCATCGTGGACCCTCATTAAGAGACTGCACTGAATAGAGTATGTGGACCTGATCCATTTTTTCTCTTTCAGTGCTGGACTCAGCTGCTGTGGTACAGTTTTAGTTTAAAATTTTAGTTTGTCATTTGAAAGAATAGAATAGGCGTGCGGAAGTCTATTGGAGAGCTTGGAGATAATGATGCCAGCCATCCATCTTTGAGCTCTTAGTCCAGTCCGTGGTAATCCTGTCCCATGTGTGGTCGGAGGGGTCACAGTCCTGAGTGAATGCTATGGTGTGGCCCACATAAAACTGAATACTATGAAGGAGAGGACTATCCCTGGATATCTGTATCCCTTGAAAGGGGGGAGTTAGGGATGGAAAGTAATCACGTAAGAGGGAGTAGGGGAGAGATCTACAAAATGCAACACCAATTTTATTGCTCTGAGTGGGAGACTTCCCTGGAACATTACCCATGCAGGCGTAATCACTCTGCACGCTGAGGTACAAACCAAACCGTAGAGCTGACAGGAATTAATTCTACTTTTATTATTTTTTTTTAGCTGTAGGGACAGACCAATAGAATGAAACCTGTGAGGAAAGCTAACACAAAAAATTATTTTTCTTCACATTTTCCATTACTGATGACTTTTCAGTCTTGTTTGCTACCATAGATAACTTTTCACCAGGCCTTTGCTTGCTTATTGTTCTTTGATAAGCTAAATTGCATCTCCCAGTGATGCTTCTGACAAGCCTCATTAGTTCACAACCTAGCTTGCGCGTCATATACTCTGCAACCAGCTGGTGAGAGAATGGTGCCCCTTCTCTGTCTCCACTGTTGTGTTTCTGCGTGCTATGTGCTCTCCTCCCCGCCTTCCTGAGGGCACAGCACCAAAAAACAAAACTTGCCAAGACGCTCAGCATGAACTCTGTGTTCTTCCATTCCACAAAAGAGCTTGAACTGAGGTTGGCTTTGCTGCTGGCAGTCATCGTTAGCAGCTGTGTCCTGCTTGAAAGTCCAGTTTGTGGATACGTGCATTTTGGCTGCTGAGAAATTTAGTGTGGGTAGTCCCATTGAAGTCACCTGGCGATATGCATCTAAGGGAGAGACCTGTGCACTAGCCCAAAGTACCAGTGATACGTGCCAGGCATAGAAGGATCCAGTGATAGTTAACCTTAGTTTCTTGAGGAAATTGGGCTGCAGTGTCTATGGGTCTCCTCCCTTTGCCCTTTCCTCTTCCCTTTTCTCCCCTTGACTTTTGGACTCTCAGGCTAAATTTATCCACAGCTGAAACAGGGACAGAAGTTTAAAATAGAGTTAGTTTCATTACTTTCCGTTGCAGTGCTTCTGGAAGAGAACAACCCAAATTAGCAGAGGAAAAACTGGGCAAACTTCAACCACAGGGTATTGTATCTGATACCATCCAGGTGGCCAGTCCTTCCATGTTCAGGCCGGTCAGTCAACATGCACCTAGCTCCAGAATAGCCACAACATGTATCATCTCACACAGAAGACATTAGAGGCGTTGGTGTTATTGTGGGAGTGAGGAGGGTTTAAAGGATGAAGGACACAAATCGACAGAAAATTCGTCTTCCTTAGTTCATGGGATAATCTTTGCAGTTAGATATGAGAAAAAGATCTTATCTTGTATAGGCAACCACTGTATATTAGCAAATATAATTTACCCGCTGGAGTAATGCAGCTTGTCTGCTTTTGCCTTCATGGCGTGGACCCTCTGTGGATATTACTTGTTTCATGTTGCGCTGCCAGGGTAGGAGCAGCCTGGCTTGCAGGCTCCTTGGCTGTGACAGTTTGCAGACGGAGTTCTGTGGGAAGCATTTTCTATATTTCTTGTATAGGAGTAGAGAGGAGATTGGGCAATTTTATACCTTGATTTAGAGTCCATACTTTCCTGTATTCCAATGCAGCTAATAACAGACTTTTTTTTCTTACATTTCTTTATATTCATATTTTTTGTAATAAGTGTGTGATTAAGAAAACTGTGTGATATACTGCCTCTTCCAGAATCTTCCTGGAACAGATTTAGTTTGAAGTGTTACAGAAACAACTTCTATGCAAACATAGCCAAAATGACAGTGGATATGGAAAATCTCATGAGCTTTGGCAGTCAGGTGATGCTGCTGCAAGTCACAAATGTGATTTGCATGTTAGACAATTGTATATTTCCAGTTGCTAGCACTTTTTACGATTTTGGAAAAAATCTCGTGTGCTATTTGGATCATTTTAACCAATGAAAAAAAATAAGGTAATACGTGATTTTGTCTGTAACAAAACTATCCTGAAGAAGCATTGTCAGTTCTGCATGCCAGGTTAACAAAAATCTTTGCTTTTAGCAGTAAATATCATTTAACAACATTATCCAGTTTAATCAATTCTAGTTACTCTCTGGCATTTATAAGACATTTACTTTATATTATACCTGAAATATCTGATTACAGCTTATTATATCCTATTAAATTCTCTAATACAATAAGCATTACGTGCTTATTTTTAACAGTGACACAAATATTTGCTGTCAATGTGCTCCTGGGGTATCCTTCTGTTTTCTATGTGTCCTGCAGCCCTCATCATCAGTGTCAGAGGTGGTTTTCAGACCTGGGAAGGTTCATAGGAGCAAAGATTAAATTACCCCTGAGCTGCAGAAGACAAACCAAAGAGTTCCTGACCGCTGGTCAGCATCATGCTGATGCACACAGTGCTAGGACTTCATAGAGGACACGTATTAAGTCACAGATATCCAGATTTGATGTTAAAGGACAAATAAATCATCTGTGTTATTAAAGGATGAGCTTAAGCTTAAATGGAGTGGTTTTGCCAAATGTATTGTTAAAGCCTTTAAGCAAGCAGAAATCGAGGGAGAATGATAGAAGTTGTTACAGAGATGGTGTACTGTCTCCGTAAATTAATTTCAACTTGTGGATTGCTCAAGGACTGCATGGGCTTGATTTGTTTCATATTTGCTCTTCCCAGTGGCGTGACTGGTCCAGGGAAGTTCCCTTTCATGTCCTGTTCCTGTGATTTGGTTTTAAAACATCCAGAAAGACTTCATTAGTTTTGTATGAACAAGCCTATTTGTAACAATGCAAGACTCGGGCAGAAAACGTTTGTGAGTGGCAAAGGGCAGGCTGAGGTGGATAACGTCCTGCTGATTTAATAGCCAGGTAGGCACTGGAAGCAGCCTTCTTGCTAGAGGGGTTACTGGTTGCCCCATGGAAACAAATGAGCAGAAATCTTTGTGAATTTACGCGGGAAAGCACCAACTAAAGCAGCCTGTCACAGCATGCAATTAGTACTACAAACGTTTTTAAAAACAGCTGAAACCAGCTCTAAGTGTTTCACATAGCTTGTCCCATACCTCAGGCCTGGCCTCAGTGTTTGGGGAGTGTGAGTAATACATATGGGATATATTAAAGATGTATTTTAAGCTTGGTATTTGGTCCTGGGTGCTGCCTGGGAGCAGTGTCCCACCCATGCTCACTACAGCTGCGTTTCTGTTCTTTACCAGTATGGTGTATAGCCACAAAAGGCCACTTCATATTGCTGTTAGTGAGGCTGATTCAAGATTTTTTTGCTCGACTCCCCTCTTGTTTTCATTGCTGCTGACTGCTCATAAACTTAATAGGAAACTGAGGACACTTGCAAGTCACTCTGCTGAAAGGCAGCTATAAACAGCTCCGCCTATGAAGTGGTTAGAGGGTATTCCTTCTAGAAGTGCTCCTAGAGAAGTGGTGGTGGTTCTGTTACTCTTTGTGATTCCTGCAGAGGATGTGTGCCCCAGTTGATGTGAGGCACTTGAAAGTTCACCCCAAGGGTAAGGCTCCCTCCTTTCATACAGGCTTCATTTACAGTCCTGGATACATCCAGCTGGAGCGGAAAAGCCAGAGGCCGCCAAGGAAAGTCCCGCAGCCTTCGTAGCAGCTTCGAAAATCTGATCTGACCCAGCATCAGCATCTTTCTTTTCCATGGACTGTCCAAGAAATAATGACTAATTGGTGATTGATGCTTGTTCATTGTTTCCTTTCAGATGTTTTGAGGTTAAACATAACGCTGTGATTTGAAATTCATGCAGGAACCAGAAGTCTTGTTGCCATACAGTCCTTCTGTTGGCTTCTTAAGCTGCAAACAGGCCCTGCTGCCAACAGTTTCTACCAGATCGAGCTTTCCCCAGTTTTCCTTTCAAGTGTAAATTGCATACTGGTCACATCAGGTGAAACATGCACTGATTTCCTCCTTTCCTGTGTCCCAGTCTCTAAGCTTAAATCACTCCTGCTTGGCAAGAAGTCCGGGCCACAGACTATTGCACTTGTTAGACTGCAGCACTGGAATTGTGAAAATTACTGTATGATTGACAGTCATGAAAATGAATCCCACGGCACTAAAGCAAAGTCTCTCCACTGTTCTTGGCAGACTATTGATTTCAGCTGTGCTTTGCTTAAAAGATAGAGAATTTCTCAGAGGTGCAGAAGCTGATCATGATCAGTCTTGAAAGCAGTGTCTCTGTGCATGTTCTCCTGAGTCACGGGTACAGCTTTCTTGCAGAGCCGCAGGGAGGGCCAGCATTGCCACTCTCTGCATTCGTCGTCTGCTGGCAGTGTGGCATTTTTGGGGGAAGCATTACTCATACAGAGTATGAAGTATATAGAGATTATTCTCTTAGCATGCTGTAATAGGGATGTTCTCAGATTTGAAATATTAAGTGATCAGAGTTCACTGCTGTGAAATTCCTTAATTGAAAACAAATCTGCTGTGTTTATAAAATGTCTAAACGTGCTGTTATGGTTAGAAGAACACACAAGAGAAGGCTTTGTTGAAATGTAAACACTTTGTGAATTATTACTGCAGTACGCTGTCTGAATGCACTCATCTAATGACACAGTGCTCAACATTCAAGTGAATATAATTGTATCAAAGCACTATTAAGCTCGGATTCAGTGTTTAGGCTCCTAACTTTCCACTGAAAGAGTTTATTGAATCCAGATCCTTTGTTAACTTTTGCGTTTTCTTTTTTTCTTTGACCCCTTTTTTTTTTCTTTTTTTTTTTGGTATTTCTGTGAGCTTTTTTCTTTTTAGGGTAGTTCCTTACAGTGATGGAAACTGGTAACTTACTGTTTGGAATGTCATTGTGTGAGATTAATTTGCTGAGGGGGTCGTGTTTGTAAATGAAGTCTTCAGCACTGTCTTTTTCTCTAACACCCTAAGAAGAAATGGCTCCATCAGAACAGTGGGGAACGTTGTGGGAATCTGAGGAAAATGGTTCTCCCACAGGATAACTAAAAGGACCTTGCTTAATTAGGGCAAAATATGAGTTTAAACTAGCTTTATCACTCAGCTGCAGCCAGTGCAAAGTGTAGAGGAACTGTTGTAGTGGGCTCATAGGTGAGGACAGGGCAGAAGAGACTGAGAGGTCAGAGATGCAAATGCCACTGGACTTCTCCAAAACCTCATCTACTGTTACTGGCTTTTGGATGCCCCACGTGATAGGGGTTAGAACTGGTATTGTTATCAGGGGTAAGTTCTGAGGTGACCGGCTCCTGAGCAATGGCAGCACAGTAGGTGTATAGCTTAAGACAGTGGAGCAGTGGTGTCTGCAGATTGAACAGCTTGCTCACTAAAATCCTTGCAAACTACCTTAAATCTCACCGCAGTGAACAACTCCACATCAGAGTGTGTTTAGAGTGAACTGTGGAAAGTTTGGATGGATTTCAGAAGGGAGAATAAGCTTGGCTTTCTGTTCAGAATTTGCCTGCTGAAATTTGTAATTGAGTCATCTCTAGCAAAGATTTAGCGCTTGTGGGCATAACAGAGTGTTAATGTTACGCTCACAAACTTGATTTTAGTTGGGATTTTGAAGAATTTACTATAGGCGTGGTAACAGGAAATGTCAACCAGACGTCTGAAAACCATGCTAATGGGAGCTTCTGTATTTTATATACGCTAAAGAGTATATCCTCAGCTTTGGGACTATGGGGATTTGGTCAATAAGTGATTTAATTTTTCACAGTTATCTGTTGTAGTTTTTTGCTGATTTGAACTAATGAAAACACAAAGGCATCCACATCAACAGTATTCCTCAGTTTTGGAAACTGCTGAGTTAATGTGGATCTTGCTGAAATCATCCCCAAAGCTAAAATCTTATATGTATAGCGTACAGATGGTCTTAAAAGGAGCCAGTGGTCTCTGCCCAGTATTGGCTGAGAATACTTCGACAATTAAGCAGACCGGGGCTGAATACGTTATTCTGTTGAAGTGAGCTGCGTTACAGGCAGGCAAGGCTTGGTGAGGAGATGATGCTGCAGTAGCACAAAGCAGTGGCATTTTGGGGGATCCAGTATCCACCGCTGAACGCCAGAGGGCACAAACTCTCTAACAGACGGCTCTTCTCTCCCGGCTCTGTGAATTGCCAACACTTAAGAAAAAGTCCAAATAAAAGCAGGCTTAGAAAAGCAAACACGAAACTATACTGGAAGAGCAAAGGTAAAGTCAATGCACTAGCAGCTTCAGAGTGCAGATGAAAGTCTCACACGTGCAGGATGTGTACAGCTGTATTATGTGTAGCTGTGTCAAGGACCATTGTATGATACACACATGTACAGGTTTATTTTTAAATGCGAGAAGACGTGTTAACAGTATGTCACCACCACATATTGATGAGAGTTGCTTTACGTACAAATGAGAACGTACAGGGATTAAGCAGGTCATTCTGAACTAGCGACAATCAGAATTACTTTTATATAAAATGCATTTATTTCTGTAGGTTGTGCTTTGTAAAGATCATTTTAGAAACAAGATAGGACGATTTTGAACTACTTACCTATCTGACTGCCCGGTTCTCTTTGTGTCAGACTGAGTACTTGTGTTCTCATGGACTCAGTTGCACAGAGTTGCAGGGAAAAATTATCAGTACTAAATCTAAAGACTTTTCTAGGCCCTGCATATTATTATTGCTACGTTAGCCTTTCCTAGCTAAGAATATAAGTGAGAATTTGCAAATGGATGCATGTGAGTTTTCAACGGATTTTTAAAGCTAATCAGTAGCCAGACTGTGGTCTCAGAGCCAGTAGCTTGGGCCCTCCAGGCCTCAAAGTAGGTGTTATCTGTCCCCCTTTGTCAAGCTTCTGCTTTAGGAAAGTATAATACTCCTCTTTTGAGCTGTGTGAGGCTGTCAGCTTTACAATGTCAGAATTAAATCTGTAAGAAAGAGACTTGAGAGCTGACTGCAATTTATCATGTGATACAATCTCAGTGTATTTTATTTTAAATTTGAGTCTAAAAAGGGTGAATAAAGCTGTAATCATCCTGTCAGCACATGTAACTACTTTCAAAATTAGACAGTGATCAGTCTAACTGAGCAAAATTGGTTGTAATTTCAGTAATGCCATTAAACTTCTAATTACTAGCAGGTGGGGCTGGTCCAGTGGTCCCAAAGTGCGTCTATGATCTGGGAGACCCGAATTTAGTCCCTACATGTCCCACTGGCCTCCTGTCGGACGTTAATCTCTTGGTGCTTCAGGCCCTCAGAGAGAATTAACTCTCAGGAACTTGGGCAGAGTTCAGGATACCCAAACATATCCTAAAAGTGTTATTCAGGGTGCTTATCCAAAGTTTGGGTCTCTCAAGAAGAGGTGAAACCTGTCTGAGCAAGCTCATCTGCGCAGGAGGGGAAATCCTTGACTAGCTTTTCATGTAGGGTTGGCTGGGTGTACAAGAGTTTGTGCTGATGTGGGAAACCCAAACTGTTCTGGTGACATGAGAGCCCTCGTCTGGGCATTTGGCGTGGCTGGCGTGTGGGCTGCATCCTCCTGCATCAGAGAGAGCCTTTGCTTACATCATCCGTAGCTGGTTGCTGGAGTTTATTTATTTATATTTTTTTCCTGGCAAACACTTGCATTTAAGATGCTATAGGCCAGAGGTTACATGTCAGCCTCTGGGGAGGATGCGATTAGCTCAGTGTATCATGGCAGGCTGCTGACAGATCACATCAGGCTGGAAGTTAGAAATGGAGCTGCCTGCAGATTCCCACCTCTCAACCAGCGTAACAAAAGATGCGTCTTCTTCTATGGCAGGCGGTGGCCACAGCAAGAACACTTCTGGCTTGTGCTTTTGGTCTTTTTTGCCCAGGATAGCCTAAATCAGCAACTGCGGAAGAATATTGCAGTTTGGGAAAGGTCCTGCTCTCCCTGCAGGATGTAATGATGCAGCAGTGGCGGCAGCAAGGCTTCAGGCCAGCTCTGTGCTGGGCAGAGAAGCTGGGGCTCCTGTCTGTCAATGTTAGACCAGCAGGAGAACACCTTTCCCCTGGGGGAACACAGTGTGCTCCCTGAGGAGGAGCTCCCCAGCAGAAGTGTCCTTGCAAGATGGCTCTGAACCAAAATTGTCAGTCCCAGGTGAGGAACCCAGGTGGCAGGAGTGGCAGGTGCATGCTGTGAGTGACAGCGACAGTCAGAAATGTTGTCAGGGCTCCCTTGGTGGTAGCACCCACCTTATGCTGGTTAATATTCTGCCCTTGGGGGAGTTTGAGCTCCATCACACACGTCATTGCTGTGGCTTCCTCTAGTCCCCTTGTGTTCCCAGTCCAATCTTTTAAATTTTGTTGCAACACTGTTAGTAAATCTGATTAGCCATGTCTTCCAGCTTGTTTTGAAGAGGAGCCTCAAAGCAGGATGATTTGGACAGTGCAAGTAGAGACTGGAGCGTGTTGGTGCAGCTGCAAAGTTATTTGCACTATGCCTGCCTCCAGCCTATGCAAATAGCAGGAGAAGCGATTCCTCACTTCCGTATGACCTGACTCCATTCATGCATAACTGTGTGCACCTGTGCATTTATGGAATATAAACAGACTCTGCGGCGGAATGGAAAATCTACGAAGAAGCACAAAAGTACCTGTTCTGTTCCTGAGACCCCAAAGGCACCCAGGAGAGCATAGCATTTGAGCAACCTGAAGAAATAAATTTGGAGTGTGTTACTAGACATTTTGCAGGCATATTTTAAAAAGAAAAAAACCTCCTCCCTTAGAAACAGTTGTCTTTGATCTCTGCTACTTTCTAAGTAGTGCCTCTTTGCTTTTAAAGCAGCCAAGATTCATTGTGCATCAGATAGTTAAAAAATCTTGTGTGAGATCAGGAAAGTGACTGTAAGAAGTGTCTTTCCCTGAATTCAGTGGTTCTTTTATGAGTATATTTATCAAGGAGGTAATGGACAGAGAGATGCATTTAACACTGATGTTATTTATCAGCAACACATCTCTGAATTTTAATAAGTACTTCCTAAGCTTTAAAGAGCCTCCTGTTTTGTTCCCATCAAGTGCCCTGCCTTTTCTGTATTCCAGCTCTGTCACACCCATCGAGGACTGCTCCTTGCTGTCCCGAGCTCCTGGGAAGGTACTCAAGTTGTCTCCATGGGCTTACAAAACTGCATTCATAACTGCATCATCAGGTTAGGACAGTGATGTAAAGCTTGTAAAGGTCACGCTTAGACTTTCAATGCTGCTCCTTCTAAGCACTTAAAAAATTGGATACTTGCCGTTTCATACTTGTTGGTTTAAGAAAACCCCCAAGAGATTTCAATTTCCTATGATGTTCCAGAACTGAGATGTCCCTAGCTCTCTGATCTTCTTCCTTGTCGGATGGTGGCCACCATTAGTCCAGCTAAAGCAGTGACTACAAAATACTTGGGGCAGACACTTGATTTCTTATACATGCTTCATGATGCATGTTATTAAGAGTAGCAGTGGTGGTGCTCTAACCAACAGTAGTGCCATTTGTTAATAATCTTAGGCATTTACTGAAAGAAAGAACTTTCAGGTAACGGTCTATCAAAATTAAGTGTTGGTTTTCTATAATGTGCCTGTAATCTGCGAGAAAATGAACTAAACCCCTTAATGTCTGCAGCCATTCTAAATAAAGACCTAATCCTCTGTAAGATATAAAATACTCTTATTTTAGTGTACATCAGGATTTTAAATGCAGCTGCATTCACTAGGATGCTTCTAGGCTTGCCTGGAGACCAAAGTTTCGGTTACTCTGTAAAAGCAGTGAGTAGAGTATTCTGGTAGGGGGGAATTTAACAATATTTTATTATCTGGTTTATGGCTTCTTGCCAAAGAATAGTGCCACTAGGGCACTCACTGCTGTTTATATGATTTTCATTGACTTCAGTGGGCATTGAATCAGGCCTTATAAGCACAATTTCCTCATTGTTAGCAGCTGTTCATTGCTTAGCTTTACTTGAGCCACTATTCAGTTGGCCATCTGTGATCTGGGACTTCTCAGACTGCAAGAAAATCGTTAGCTGTTCCATTTTGGCAGGATAATATTGTAACTTATCTGAGGGATGTATTTGTACAAGGAGTAATAATGTTTTTCCCCAATAGCTATTGCTTGTCACTTGCCCATCTGTGGTTCTAACACACAAATGTTAAATAATAAATACAGTAACAGAACCAGTGCTTCATACGTTCAAAGGTATGTTTTTTCACCAGGATGCTGAGTGATTAATTCTGTTAGCAGGAGGCAGTCCATGTTATCAGTATATATACTTGTTCTGACACTAGTCAGTCCCCAGAGAACCTGGTAAAAGTTTACAAAATGACAAAAGTAAGTCCCTGTCCTGGAGAGCTTGCATGGTGAATTATGGCACCAAATCACGACTGAGACTTTCGGATGCAGCTGGATTAAAGGGAATAAGAGAAGAATTGACTGTGCGTTACATTAAGTGTTTGTATGGCTGAGAGCAGCCATTTAGAGGCAGAAGTATTGTCCTCTCCAGAAAGAAGCAACTGTGAAAGTGGAGGTCTGTATTAGCATATTAGAAATGTTCAGCATTTCAGCTAAACTACAAAGTGTTCCTCTGTATGGCTCGATGCCTTCCAAAATACATCTGCACCTACATTCCGCTTCTTGCAGGAGCCACTTGCAAATTCCTGATGACAAATACTTCCCTTAAAACGGAACCCAATTTTTTAAGAAGGTTTAAAGGAATGCAATAAGGGACAGAAAGAAGGAATGAAGGATCGTTACTATAAGTCTACCCATTTCAAGGAAAGGCTATGTTAGCCCAAGATCGCAGGTGATGTATATGGAGCGCTTACTAGAAGGGAAATTATCTTTTTGGTTTAGAAATATTTCACCCATGTTTATATAATTCCTGGGCTAAAAGCTGCTCCTCATTTTGCTCATGTGGTAAAGCAAATGACAGCAACCATGAGTTTGGCTTCTGGTGAGTGGCCCTCTGTCCTTTATGTGCTTTCAGTCATGTTCTCCGTAGGTACTGGAGATGCACATCTCTGGCCCTGGGTGGGAAAATTCTTAGCTTTCTCTGGTTTCTGAATTGATCTTCTTTCACCTTCAGGTTTTCAGCTCGGACCAGGAAAATCAATTTCACTGTTGTTGCTGAAGCTTGACTGCACATTTACACGAATAAGAACTACAGAAATGAGGTTGGGGGGAGGAGGGGGATTTCCCTGACTTCCTGAAAACAGGATTTCACTGCGCCCAAATTTTCCCTTTCTATTTCTGGCATAGAGCATTAGCGTCTGGTGATAAGAAAAAAATTCAGTATGTCATCAAAGATTCCCAGGCTATGGGAACTTACCAACTCTTATGCAGATTTCAAAAAGAGTTTTCTGGCTGCCAAAATAAATGTCTGACTTCACTGTGCTCTGGGAGGAGAGCCTGCTGAGCTCTCCCGCAGGGGGAGGGAGGGTCTTTGCACTGCACTGGGTTCTTTGTTGACTCTTCTGAGTCTGTCAGCAAAGTTTTGGAGAGAGATAATATGCAGGGACTGTACCTTGCTCTGGGAACTGGGAAAGACTCCATCCTATAAACAAGACGTGAGACACAAGTTCTCTCTTTCTCAGCCAACTCAACAGCTCAGAGACCATTCCCTCCATCAGGTGACGGGGAGGGCGGTGAGAGATATTCATGCATCCTCCAAAGTGTGTATTAAAAGGGTTTAAAATAATGAAAGAACAGTTTCCCCATAGTCAGGCTTTGTTTGCCAAATCATGAAGTCTACGTAGTAAGTAAACCTTATGAAAATGCAATAAATCTTCTACGTATTTAGCAGATGTTGGTGGATTTATCCACTATAGGAAGTTATATATCAAACTGTACAATTTAATGCCTGTTTTGTGTACTCTGTGAATCCCAGACATGTTTAATATTTCTCCCTCTGAGGTTTAACAGCGTATAAATAACATTTAATAAACAACCTTTAACTCTAATCAAACGTATTCAGACATATGAGGTCTGCTCAGGTCTCACATTTTAAAAACACATGTAAATACTGGACAGGACTGATAAAATCTAGAAATATGTCTTTAATTTACATGCATTCAGACTCTCTCCCAGCAACATAGTTTCAGTGTCCCAGTTAAGGATGCATTACTTCTCTTACAAACTGTTGTTTCAAAGGTGGGCAATTTTGCAATCCTGATTTGCAGAGGATTTAAACTTGGCATGTGAAATTCCTGCCCAAGAGCCAATTCTTTTTTCCCCCTAAATGTATTCATATAGTTTATTCTTCATGTTGTTATGGTGGAAAAACAATACCTCAGTGCTTTCATTCCTCTGGTTTTTACGCCTAATAAACACAGTGCACTTGTGAGATACGCACTAGGATCTTAAGCTACTTTTCAACTAGAAAACTTTAAAAAATTTTAAAAAATCCCAAACAAAAAAAAAAAAAAATCCCCGTTTACCTCCTCCAGTGATGGAGTTATTTTTGGATTAGAAACTTCAAGGCATGCAGCAACTCTTATGTCCTTAAAATTCAGGATTATTTTTTTGATGATGGCAAATAAGGATCTGAGAACAAAGCAAGGAAAAAATAAGAACCCAGAGGCCAAATATATGTGGTACCAGAAAATGCAGAAACCAGATTAGCAGGTATTTAAGAAAAAAACAACCCACAAGCAATCAACCAAGGAATTGAAGATAGTAAATTGCTGTGATCAGCAGACGGCTGATGGGCTCTGTATTCTTGGAGTGTCCAATATTGTCAGCTTGCCTCTGGTTTACCTTAATGTCTGGCACAACGAGACTTAGCTGAAGAGGTATGTAGGCTTGAGAAGCTAGTTGTGGTAAGGCACAAGGAATAAAAAAAAAAGCAGCCTTGCTCTTCTCTAGGGTTTTTTGTTTGGGTTCCCAGTCCCTCAGTGTGTTTGCTACTCTTCCATCATTTTTAATTGCCTAGAGTGGAGCTTTCACCATTGACTTGGAGAGATTTCTGGGTGCTCAGCAGCTGTTAACGTTTGTCTTTGTGTAGCATTGCTTGGTGTAAGGAGCCTGCTCAGAATAAGTGGGGATGAAGGAGGGGTTGACTGACAACCGAAACTTGAGCTACTGGAGATACTGACACCAGCTTCAGTGAGTGTGTTAGACAGGGATTTCTTGATTGCAGTCATGTCTGGGGATTTTCCTGTTGCTCACCTCAGAATACAGATGCCTTCTTCAGCATCACTTTACTGTGCATAAAAGGACATTTTGAGTATCTGTTGCTTATCATTTGTGTTTCTTAACGAGCAGCAGTTTTTCTGTGATCACATGAAAAGGGGTTTGTTAGCATTTTGATTAGATTACCTACAATAAGAATCCCTAATTCAAGGAGACAGACATACAGCTCACATACAGTAGCTCCCAAAAGCAGAGATTTATGATCCTTCTCATAACGCAACATACTGTGTATCTCTTATTATTAATGGAAATCTAAACTTGAGTGTCCAGAGGGTATCAAGGCAGCCCTACTTTACGTTTCTGCTTGTAAATGGTAAAGGCAAAATATCTCCTACATGCTTAAAGCTGCACATTAGTTGCTCAGGAAAATAAGAACTGTTGTTAGTCTCGTTTCATATTATCCACTGCCTGCTTTGTGCAAAGCTGCATAGGTGATTAGGTAGGGAGTGGAGATTTTTCTAGCCCCTAAACTGCCTGTTCCTTAAGGACAAAAATTGAAGGTAATAATTCTTGGTGGATCCCAGCTGGTGAAAAGTCCTCTGCCCACACATAGCAGCAAAGTGTTACTAAGTGCTGTACTTTGTCTCTTTTGGTTGAAAACCCCAGAGGAGCTTTCTCAGACTAGTTCTCCAGAGCTGCGTGAAGCGAGTGGTGCTCTAAAGCAGTTTGCGCTTGGATTTGAGAGCACTTTATTATCAGGTGCAAGCATCAACACCAATATGCGTGAAATGGGTTCTTAAGCTTTCACCTAGGGTGAATTGGTGGAGACACCACTACTTGTTGTTCTGCTGGCTTTGTTTGAGGTGAGGTGATGTTACCTGAGGGGAGAGGTCAACGGACCCTTTCAGTCCATCTTCAGCTCAAAACTTCAGGAAGCAGACTGGGTGCGTGGGTTAGGATGTTCCCACAACTGGCATTGCTGGAGTGAAATCTGGGATCTTATGGATTAGTTGTCAAATTAAAAAAAATCGTGCTGTGGGAATTCTAACTGGTTTGTATAACCGTAAGTGAAACATTCCATTTTCAATCTGTTTAATATTTTTAGCTTCTTTTCCTCTTTTTAAATTTGAGTCAGTTAAAAAATTCTGTGTTATAGCAAAACATTGACATGTGTAATAATGTGGAAATTAAACATTTCAACATTTCTGAAATGAATGATTACGGTTAGAAAATGTTGAAATAAAACCTTACATTGTTTAAAACATTTTCCCTATTTTTTCTGGCCAAACTTTTTCATTAGAGGTGACCTGAAATGGGAATAGTTCTGTGTTTGCCCTGTCCCCTCCTTTCCAGTGAAATTGTAGGTTTTGGCTAATTTTAGACATTTATGAAAAGAAAAAAAAAAAGTTAAGTCTGGTTGTATTCTTCACTTACTTCTCTAAAATTTAATGCTAAATGAAGATAGGCTTTATAGGTTTCTCAGTGGTGTCTTCCAATCCTCAGATCTTGACCTCTAAGGTCAAGGAACTGTATATATAGGTGGGGGAAAGCAAAACCAGTTAAGAGGAGAAGTAGTAAATGTAAATGTAGACTGGTCATGGAGGTTTTGTTCTTATTGTGAAAGGGCTGAGACATTTCACCCCAGTCCCGACTCGGCTCAGGCATATCACTGAGTTACTACAGCTGGAAGCGTTATTACACATTAGCCGAGCTGTGGAAAGTAGTCAACTGATCCGGTAGCTTGCGGCAAGCCCGAGGTGAGACACTTTTGTCTAAGCATCTTTTGCTGAGGTTTATGCTAATGGGTTTTTACCTCCTCTTTGTGGCAAGCATGCTCAGCTGACATCATTGCGTCCTAGTAATCAGACAGAAGGATCTTCCTATCGGTGAAACACACCGTGGCCCGTAGGGATGATGTGAATAAAGGCCACCATGACAACCGGTTGGCAAGTTTTGAAATGAACACAAAGGGCGTGTTTTTCACGTGTGCTTTTTTGTCCCATATTTCAGCTAGCTCGAAGTACAAATCAAGCCCCCACTGTAACAGCGGTGAGTAGTGCAGATAAAGAAAAGGGAGTTAAAAGAAATATTAATATACTTTGCGGCATCAAGGATGCAAGCAGCATTTTCAGGCAGCAGTCACATTTCTTCTGCGTGTTTGTAGCCTGTCTTGCTGACTACAGGTCCTAGCTTGAGCCCTAGCAGCTGTAGAAGGCAAAGGGTTGTGCGTGAGGCATCTTGATCAGCTCCCAGCTGGCTGCTGCTGTTCCTCCCCATCCCCCTCCAAATTACCAGGGTTACCGCCTGGCTCAGATTTGCTCAGGGTTACGTCTGCAAGCGTCACCTCTGCAACTGTAATACAGATAAGAATTTACCAACCATCTTGAGAGACATTCCCTGGCCTGAAGTGCTCAGAGGCATGTGACAGCAGGATCCAGGGCTGTGCTACCAGCGAGACAAACAAACACAGTCACGTCCAAGCGGTTGTGTTGCCTCGTCAGACCTGGCAAACTGGTGATATCGTTCAAATAGTCTGTCCTTCTGGACTGTTCAGAGAGCTTCTGGCTGAGAAGGTTTTTATGCAAAGACTTTTTAAATGTTTCCCTGCTTTCTGCTGAGGTTGTCCTTTGCAGATGCAAGGGGAGGAGGAAGGAGGAGTGTCCAAAAGGCAGGTCTTGGACAAAATGGAAGCTGCCAAGTCAAACCGAAAAACCCAAACTAGGCTTAACTTCAGATCTGCTACATTTTCCCTAGCAAATGTGTGTTTTATAATAGGTTCATCCTTACCTGGAGGACTGTCTGATGGCTGCCACTTAAGTGAACTACTACTGGCTGTGGACTGTGGCCGGGCTCCATGCAGGGGGGCTCAAGCTTAAGAGCCCTGCCTCTGCTGTGATCGGGCTCTTCCCAAAGAGTTTCTGCTAGTTGACCTATCATTTTCTCCTGGTCTGTACCTACTGGGAGAAGAGAAGGAACTGAAGAAGGTTAAAAGATGTCGTATCCCCCCTGCCATCATAGCAAAAAGGGGATTATGAAGGATAGCCCAAACACAGTGTCAGCTCGGGCACACTCCTCTGGTGCCGGAGTGGATGAACCAGGGACCTGTGGGAGATTGAGGGCGTAAAATCATGTATCCATGATGATAAGTCATGCTCAAATACTTGGTCATCTGAATGCAGGTATAAGAGGAGCTAGCTGAGAAAAAATCTGAGAAAGGGAGGAGGCTTGGCATCATGGTGTTGCTAGCTGCCTGCTGCTGGGGCTCTGTGGCACCTCTGTGGCTAAGGAAATCCACAGGAGTCCTTGGATCCAAATGTGGTGGGCTCCAAGGACTCCTTTTACACCAGGCTGTCGGTCCTTAATCCACTTTTGTGCATGGTTTTGTTTTTTTTTTTTTTTTTTTGTTCTCCTAGCTGGTGATGCTGTTCCTAAAGTAATTCAAAGAAATGAATGCAATATGTTTGGTGAGTATATTACTGTAATTAAGAATCCCAGTTGGGTTTCTCATTTAAGCAGCAGGGTGGTCGACAGAATTAAATTAAGAATTGGGAACTCCTCTGTCCTAACCTTACTCTGTAGAGTGATTCATGCCCCAGGCAGGGCCTGTTCACTCACACCAACGTTTCCAGAGTCGGGTGCCTAAAGATAGGCACTTGGACTTGTATTTAGGCTCTCACATGAATGTTGTTTACTTTGCAGAGGTGCAGCAGGGAGGGGGTTCACAGGCATTTGGCCTTTCTGGAAAAAGGAGCCAAGCTTTAGACACCCAACCAGAGATGAATAATTTTACCCTTTGGGGGGCACAGTTCACTCATGTGAATATAACAATAAATACTTTGCCGTATGACAGGAGAAGAGTGAAGCTGAGCTGCTGAAGTTAGCATTGGAGTGGCATTTTTGGAAATAACAGAGCTTTTGGTGCATATGTGCTTGATGGATGGCAAAGCTCACAGGAGAGAGAGCATACATTTATGATGGGGAAATAATGGAGAAGGGAATAAAAGCAGAAAAAACATAATTTTGACTGTGCTGACTTAATTGTATGTTTAAATCTCAGCCTTAATAAGGATCTAAATTTCCATCAATTAATAAAGCTTTTTCCTTTTTCTTTTCTTTTTCTCATGCAATATGGGAAATAATGAATAGGCAAGTGCAATTTATAAGGCAGGGAAATCCACCAACAGGGTTTGCTGAATTGAGCAATTGAGTCGCATTCCTGTGGAGTGGTTTTACAGTGTCACTTGAACCCCATGGTTAAGCAGTCTCTAGGTAACTGGAGGCAGGTCTGTTTTCCATAATATATTGACTCAGCCTGGAACTAAAACCACACACACACACACACATAAAAATCCCCAAACCTTGCCGTATCCATTGCTGGCAAAAATAATAGAGCCTGTTTAAAACCTTGTGCTTTTTATCCACGTCGAGTGACTTTTAAACGGCTTGGGTACTTAAAGAAAAGGGAGATTTGCTTGGCAAGTTGTCTGGATCATAGTTACTTCTTGATATAAGGCATTTGCAAGAGAAAATGTATGCTCTGCTAGAAGTGCGGAATTCAGAACAAGATGCGAATTTTGTTTGGCTCCGGGACAGAGCTTTGGGGGAAGCGGGCAATGAGGGAAGTGCAGTACCAATGAACATAAAGCCTTACATGGAGGGAAGAGAAACGCGCCTTGTTACGAGAGGACAGATAGATGGTGGGAGGCTGATGAAAGTGGGTACAGCTTGGGAAATATGAGGGGAGTCACGGGAGAGAGAGCGATGGAGCTGGTGGAGGGTGCAGGGGGTGTTCATCAAGGAGTGGAATTAGTGCTCGGTTTGGTGAAGCCGCTCCGAGGGGATGGAGGGAAGTCAGAGATGGCAGTGAAGCCTGGAGGAAGCCCAACTAGAAACAACCCAAAAACTTTTCCTCAAAACAGTGCCAGATGCTTCTGGTAGTCTTGCTGGTTCATGAGTGTTGGAGTTCATGATACTATCTGCAGTGTCTGTATTATTGTTTGGATGCAACTTTGAGGAGGAAAATGCTGCCAGTCTAGATGACTGTTTATCCTAGACTGGTTGTAAGAGACTGCATAAGAGGGAGTTTTTACCACCTTTTGCCACAACAGCCAGGATGGGAAAGTTATAGAGAGAAGACTCCCTCGAAAAAAATAAATTTTGGACTGTGTTAGAGAAGCAAAAGGCACAGGCTGTTTATGTGCAGTAGTTAAAAGAGAAAAGGAAATGCAAGCATGTTTTTACTTCTAATTCAGTCACTTCTCACTGTAGGCAGGTTGACTAAATGTTGGATAGCTGCATTTCCAACAAGGAGGGAGCTGACACTGTATCTGTTGTACCATCTGTTTACCAGTTACCAGTGTACTGGGGAGAAGCTTCAGCGAGGAGTGGGAAAGCTTCCAGAGCTCGCAGTTGTGTTTAACTGCTTGAGTACCAGCGCAGCAATGTGAAGTCAATGTATTGGCAAGCCTCCGGTGATCGGAGCTAAAACTACTGTGTGTAGCTTCTCCTTTTCAACTAGTAACTTTTCCAGTTGGGTGCTTCTCCCTGAACACTGTCGGTGGTGGTGGAGGAAGCCTTCTAGCCAGGCTGCAGCAGGGAGACATTTCCCTACCCATCTTTTAACTGTTCTGTGCACAGGGAGGAGGAAAAAAACCACCTCAAGCCTGCTAACAGTGGTACCAGAATAAAAGCTGGAAAGGAAAGTTATTTTGTTATAGCTGTGTCGGTCATTCCGCCCCCACCCCCCCATACAGACAAAGCCGTGGTCTGCAGGGTGCTTTGCTGTTATAGCAGTGCTGGAATGTCATTTTATTAATGAACTGCTGCTGTGAAATTGAGTACTTGGTAACAAAAAGCTCAAAAGAAACTAGTGGAAGCCGATCATCCTGTTTCCCCTTGTTTGCAGTTTCACTTTCAGATCGCAACACGCAAGCAAGTTCCCAGTGAGCTCCTGAAATCCCATTTGGACAAATTCTGCTTTGGTTTCCCCTGTCAGGTTTTTCCACTCCAAAGCTGACAAAACCTGGTGGCTGCAAACCGGCTTGAGTCCAAGCTGCAGGCCCTCTCTGGCCCTTGAGGTTAGAGGTTTCTGTTTGAAAGTTTCAGTGCAGAAGTAGGTACTGAGCATGAATTTTCTAAGTAAAAATTGTGACTCCGTGGGAGGACTAGCAGAATTAGCTTCAAGCTGATAAGGATTTTGAGCCCAGGAAGAAGGCACTGACTACCTTTGCTTTCTGAATACTTAATTTCCTCATTAAGTCAGCGCAGCTCACTTATTTTTGCTGCTGTCTCCGAGTGTCAAAACCTGGGCAAACTGTCACAGTGAAACTTGTAGGAAACAGTTTTGATCTCTTGCAGAACTTCAGATACGGAAAATCCTTACAAAATTCAGTTGTAGTTAGTTTTGGTCTCTTTGAATGGTATCTTTTTCAGGCTTGAGGCTTCCCTCTAGCCTAAATTTCCCTAATGTTCATTTACCTCGGCCTATAGACATAGATCCACCCTACAGATCAACTCTGTTGATCCATCAGGTCCAGCTAATTTCAGACACCTGCAGTTCTTCCTCTTATGCATAATGGGATTTGCAATGAAGAGGACCTATCTGTCCTGCAGTATCTTTGGGGCAGACAAGAGCATGTTCTGCTTGAAAGCTGCGTACTGGCGATTAGTGAGCCACTGAGCCCCAGTTAATAGACATGTCTGAGAGTCGGGGCATATGGTTTTTTGCTTGACATTATAATAACAGAGCCAAGTATCTTCTAGCAGGCAGAGTGAAGGGATGTCTGTCTGCAGAATAAATTGAGCTTTACGTGATGGCTGCATGGCATCATTTATTTTAATACTTGAAATGATGCACTGAGACCAGGCATTTTAAGACAAAAAGTATACGTGACTAGTTGTTCCAGAGGCTCTTCTGTTCTGTAAAGATAACCTAAGCAGGCTTACATGCCCTGTCGCCTTTGTTTCTTTTTCTTGAGCAACTGTAACTCCTCTCCCCCCTGAGAGAGGCCCTTTTAAAAATCACTGGAGCCCTTTGATCTCAAATGCATGTGGTTGTCTTCTGGCACTGTCTTTAACACTCAAATGCTTGCAGAGAGGAGTTTTTTTTTCATGCCAGTCTGTTTCCTTCTTGCTCGTTTTTCCTGAAAGTGCTAGTAAACTAGTGTCTATCAAGTGAGCATTCCCAGGACAAGGTTTTTATACTTGCTTGTCATCACAAAAAACACTCATCTTCCAGGTAAGTATTAAACAAAGCACCATATTCACACAGGAGAGCTCCCGTTCCTTCCTGGTGGTTCCCCTAAGAGAAGCTGGTATTTACTGGCCTTAGACATCCTTGCCTAGAAACAGTAGCCTAGAGCTCGTGGTGCTTCTCCTGCTCCCAGGGTACATCATTTTGAAGGCCATGCTGTGCTACGCTATGGAGTTTGTATAGCCAGCTTTTCTGTACCAGTCAGAAAGATGGCCTGCTTGGGTGTTTTGGTTTTGTGAACTAAAACCATGGTGTTTTTGTTTTTTTTTTTTTTTTTTTTTTTCCTCCCCAAAGAAAGAAATGAAAGAAAACCAAAAGAAAAACCTGACTGCAGTCCTTATTGAGAACTGGTTTACTCTCTGCTATATGCCAGTTCTGTAGGGCTTGTGGGCTTTGAATGCATCTTCTGTCAGCTTAATCTCTTTCTTTCCCCCTCAAGGAGCACCTGAGGAGTTGGACTCTGAGAGGGAGGCCTTTGCTTTTGCCAGCCTGGAAAGCCTGCAACGTTCATTGCAGGCTCTTGGCTTTCCTTCCTGGTCTACCTGGCAACAACCAAGGACCATGTATGTGTGGAGAGGTGTATGATTGCTCTGGCACCTGGAACTGCCACAGTTCCTCACTGCCCAGCCACTGGAGCATGCAAGCTGAGAACTCAACCAACAGAAATGCAGAATACGGCTATAGCTGTAGAAAAAACCCTCTTCTTTGGTTATGGTCAGATACATACAGCTTGCTCCTTGATGTACGTATTATGGAGGAAGACGGTTTTCTTCTCTGATAGGCTTTTAAATCTAGGCTCACATTTGATTATACAAAAGGAGCTGAAACCAATTCCTTGCAGTAGTCCACCTATCTTCTTTGTGAGTCTTTGGCTGACTGGAGAGGAAGGGAGTCTCTGTGCTTGTGCAGAGATGCTGTGGTAAATCAGTTAAGAATTACATACTCATGCTATTCAGCATTTAGCACATCGGCAAAGCTGCAGAAATGGTCTTTAGGGCTAACTCTCCGTAGCTGGTTGCTTCTGCTTTGAACTTACACACGTATGCCTAAACGAATGAAACAGCAGAAGAGACTTGGCCCCCGTGGTCACAGCCCTCTTCTGGCACCAAGCACGTCCCCAGACACTCACATTCCCTGTTCCCCAGCTCCCCAAAGCGGCCGGCCACCCTGGGGTAAGAGCAGTCCTCAAGTGAGGTGTGCCCGTGCCAGGGTAAACACAAGGGTGCCCGGGTGGCGGAGGCTGGGGCAGCATGGAGGCTGCGGGTCTGACGCAAGCCCTGCCTTGCTCTCCCCCCACCCCCCCAGGCCACGCTGCTTTGCTTCCTTACGGCAGGGCGGTTTGATTCATGAGCTTTCTCTTGGAGCTGGGTGACTCAGAGCACAGGCTCCTTGTAGGCTTCGTTAGCGGAGATTAACGTCAGCATGCACCTTTTGTGTGTGTGTGGCTCTTCTCTGCTCCCCCCCTCCCCTTCCCTGCAAGCTCCCCTTGCAGAGCCAAGCATCAATAGACAGGCCCACGTCTACATCTTTGCCCCTTCTCCGGTTGCCACCAAAGTGGGCAGGTTTCCAGAGATGCAGTTCAAGTGCCACCAGCTACCTCTGATTAAATCTGGAGTGCAGGCTAGACGTAAGCTGAAACCTCCTCCATCGAGAGAGGGACTGCTGCGAACGTCAGGGCTCCTGCTACAGATCCATAATAACATTTGGCCTCTGAGGGGAAAAGAAAATGCTGTTGTCTGGGAGAGGGGGCTTGGAGGGCTTGTCCTGTGTTTGAAAGAGTGGGTGTCGGGCAGCTAAGATGTTATGATCAGCTAAAGAAAAAGCTGGAAATTGCAGCACCTTGCAACATAAAAATGCTAGTCAACAACTTCCAGTGTCCTAGGAGGAGACCTGCGGGCACCCAATATATTTCCATTGGATCAGGGAGAGATGCTTAGCAAGGTTTTTGTCACTGCCCGAATCCCTCCAGTTTGCTGAAGTTGGTTCCTGGAGCGGAGGAGACAATTTTTTAGTGATGCAGAGAGGGAAGGGGAAGAGCTTTGGTTTTCTTTCTGTCTGTGCAAAGCGGTGAGAGGAAGAAGAGAGGGTTGTGTAGCTTTTGGAGCCAGTGAGGGAACGTGGTGTGTGATCTCTGACTCCTGCTTCTCTAGTCACAGATGGCTTAATTTTCTAAGTCTGGCCTAGCCGCTGAATGCCATTGTCACGCTAAGGTGCTTTGGCAGTTTATAGCCAAGGTGTTTCTTGTCTTAATCCAGCCCTGACAAGCCCTTCCTTCAGCAGGAGAAATATTGTTGCCCCTTGAGTCCTGACAGAATGGTTTGGGTTGGAAGGAACCTTAAAGATCACCTAGTTCCAACCCCCCTGCCATGGGCAGGGACACCTCCCACTAGACCAGGCTGCTCAAAGCCCCATCCAGCCTGGCCTTGAACACTTCCAGGGATGGGGCATCCACAGCTTCTCTGGGCAACCTGTTCCAGTGTCTCGCCACCCTCATAGTGAAAAATTTCTTCCTAATATCTAATCTAAATCTGCCCCCATGGGATGGGTGGGAGGCTCAACTGGAGCTGCAGGCACTTCATCTGCCCCCTGTTCTGGGCAACCACCAGCTGCTGGAGAGAAGCAGCAGAAGGAAGATGGGACTCGGTCATTGCTTTTGCTGTCTCTGAACTGTCAGTCCAACACTTCCATTACTGTTGACATTCATGTTTTAAAAAAAAAAGTAAAAAAATAAATAATGCATAAATAGAAAAAATATATGCCTGTACCAAGTAAAACAAGAAACAGGATACCGCAGGAAGTAGGTGAGACGTAGTCCATGCTGTGAAGCGCGATCGGTTTTAACCACCAGTGGAGTGAAGTATTACTGCCTAGCAATCCAAAAGAAGCAAGGCGAGCATACTGTGACAGCAATACAGACTGTACTTCAGCAGCGGCTTTAAAACACAAAATGAGAGCAAGCAGGTTAGTAGGGCTGTGCAGCTGATGCTCAGAGATGTAAAGTAACCAGACCCGCTTACAGTGCATCAGAGAGAAAGAAGTGAGCAACTGAAGTTGAAAATTACACGTCAAAACCAGTTGACGGACATGAGTTCAGCAAGCTGCTTGACCACTAAGTCAAAATAAGCAGAGTGGGAAATATATGGGTATCTTGTCATGTGGAGAAATGCAGACCCACAAGCGGCCTCAAAATGAAACATTACCTTTAGGTGGCCTCTAAAAGAAGAAAGCAAATAAAGCTTACGTAGATAAGAAACATGAAGAAACTTAAGACTTCTGTGAAGGCTTGAAAATCAGTACCCGAACACTGCAAAATGGCAGCTTGTGCCTTATTCCAGAGGGCTGCGGTGCTCACGGGCATGCAGACTGGACAGCAGGCTTTTGTGCTTCGCAGGGACATTTAGCAAATCACTGACATGATGAGAAGGCTGTATTCATTCTCTAATAGATGGCAAACAAGCAGAATAGCTTCTTGAATCTTTTGTCCCCTAAATGCAGGGTGAGACAGTTAAAGTACAAGGATTTCTCATAAGTGTTTATGTAGTTCCCTGGTTTTGATGCTGTATTTCAGTTGCAGGTGGTCCTTCCTTAGCAGTATCAAATTCTGTAGTAACTCAGAATTTGCGCTTTCAGTCTGGAAATTGAAAGGGTAAGAAAATGCAGGGGGAATAAATGCACAGAAGCCTGCTATTCCATTTTTGTTTCCATTGAACTTTTCAATTTGCAAACAAATTTCCTGGCGTTTTTTGGTGGCGGTTTTAGGCTGTTCTTCTGAAAAGCAACATGGATGCAATCATAGGGGTGAGACAGAGCCTGACTCTAGATTTCTCTGCATCAATATTTTACCAGCTCCTGGGATTTCTTCTGTAAGACTCTTGACACTTTTCTGAATTCGTCCTGGAATCAAGAATTTCCATGAGGTTTTCTGTCCCATACTTTAAAAAAAAAAAAAATTAGAAACCCTTATGTTTATATAGAAACACATGCTATTATGTGAATGTGCTCTAAAACCTCAGAAAACATTATAAGTAAAAAAAAAAAAAAAAAGTAAATAGCAAAACATTCCAGGGATACCTGAATGGAGTGAAAGGAGTGAATGAAAGCTGTCCACATATCTTTGATGCCTTTTTTTTTTTGTAGCATCATGGGATACCTCAGGTGGGAATGGACTTCAGTAGGTCCCTAGTCCAACTTCTTGCTCAAAGCAGGATCAGGTTTCAGATGAGACCAGGTTGTTCAGGGCTTTATCGGGTGACTGCACAACCCCCCGGGCGACCTGTTCCCATGCTAAGATGTTGTCTGTACGTCGATCTTGTTGAAAGGCAGCTTTTTCTTCTGGGGGGAAAAAAAAAGTAGTATATTTATATATTCTAATGAAAATGTGGTGTCCGCCCCTGGGAAAACCCTAGGGGTACAACACAATACAGGCATTTGAGATAAATGACTGGCTGTGGCATTGGTAGAAGATGGGAAGAGACTTGTTCAACCTCCTGCTGGATGCCAGATTGCTGAGCTATAAAAGCCTGTGTTACGTAGTCTCATGGAGAAATATCCTATCTGTTACTGCAGTTGTAAATCAGTGGCTTTATTTTTGATTTTGGACTTCTAAGGATATGCAAGTGGAGATGCAGGCTCTTTTATCATGATGTTTGAAGCAACGCTTCCAGGGCTTGCTTTTGTAAGCCCCTTCAAATTTGTCTATACATCCATGCACCACAGCTAAAAACTATTGCTAGGAATCTTCAGCAGTTTTTATGTATTTCTTTTCCTGATGCGTGACTCATTTATCTGTAAATACAGGGAAATATTTGTGCTGTCATCCTTCATTGTTAAGGCTAAATGATCACGGTGATACCTTAATCCAATTTTTTGCATAAGGCAAACACAGAATTTTCTGATTCCTGTCTCAAGTCAGTAACTTCTACTTCTGCTGCTGCTCTCCAGAAAGACGTTCAGAGCTGACTTGCAGGCATCAAACGGTGGAGAATTGGTAAGATTTTTTTACTGCAAAACTGTCTTTGCTCTGAAAACTTGACTAAGATTGAGTTTTCAGTTCTGTAAACACAGTTGGTCTTTCCAGGATATTTTGCTAATTCCAACTATCTGTCTTCTATGGAAAATAAGGTGATTTTGAAAATTCTGATGAAAAAGTGCCCTGTTTCCTGGTGGCTTGTTTGTCTCTTCAGGAGCTTGTTTTGACAAAATGCTGCATGAAAGAATTCAAATATTTCATCATATTAAAACCTAACAGGAATCAGTAATAAATTGTAAACACTGTGTTTATTAAAATGAAGCATTTAATTTTCACAAAATGCAAACAAAATAATTGTAAAATGTTTCATTTCCTGGTAGGAGAAGCTGCTGCAGCAAGAGAATGAAATGCTGCCAATTCTGTTGTAGATTTTCCTGGGTCATAGACAGAAGTGCCAGCAGCAGAGAATGCACTGAAAGGAGTTAATGCTTGCAGTGGGTTGGTTTGATTTTTTTGGTGTTTTTTTTTGGGTTTGCTTTTTTTTTTTTGCTTTCCTACTTCTAAGCTAAAACTCTTTTCCTGGCTTCCCCATCTTTTTCACTTTATGGTTTATATTTTTTTTTTTTTTTTTTTTTTTTTTCCTCTTCAATGCTTACTGTATTTTTTTTTTTTGGAAAGGAAGCAAGAACAGGAAACGAATGTCTGAAAAATTCTGATTAATAGTGGATGTTAGGCAAACAAAATTTGGATGATGTGGAATTCTTTAGGAGTATCTTTCCTTAGTTATTATGCAAATTGGATGGCACAGTCAGTCTTAAGACTGGGAATATGCCTAATGGTAGCAAACACTAGTAGTTCTGTATCAGTACTTGTACTGCCCTTCTCCACTCTCATTGCTCAGTAGAAGAAATTTGATCACAGTAAGATTAATAACAACATTGATGCTTTCTTCTGGATTTCATACCATGACTGCTTGGACATTGATAACAATATGAATTTTTAGTCTTTAAAGATCTGATACATCTGATTGATTGAAACTCAAATGAAAGCTCAAAGCCAAATTCTTACTAAGTTGTGACCAGCTGTGCATTGAAATTCAGGTCTGGGACAAGAATTAAAAAATTGAAAGTTATTAGAATCTGAGAATTTGACACAATATAATATAATAATAATAGAAACATATAATATCATACTACAATATTTAATATAGGGGATGGATTCTGTATTGTGAATCAAGACTTAACTCTTTTCCAAATGCATAAGCCAATGCACTTGTCAGTCTGTTTAATATCTTTATCAACAACCTGGATGAAGAGATAGAGTGCACCGTCAGTAAGTTTGTAGATGGCACTAAGTTGGGTGGGAGTGTTGATCTACTTGGGGGTAGAAAGGTCTAGAGAGGGATCTGGACAGGCTGGATTGATGGGCTGAGGCCAATGGTATGAGGTTCAACAAGGCCAACTGGCGGGTCCTGCACTTGGGTCACAACAACCCCATGTAGCGC
>VXBH01002532.1:9692-49150 GCA_013400035.1 Rynchops niger | reverse complement strand
TGTTTAGCCTGGAGAAAAGGAGGCTGAGGGGAGACCTTATCACCCTCTACAACTACCTGAAAGGAGGGTGTAGCGAGGTGGGCGTTGGTCTCTTCTCCCAAGTAACAAGTGATAAGACAAGAGGAAATCAGGTGTGGCAGGGGAGGGTTAGGTTGGATATTAGGAAAAACTTCTTCAAGGAAAGTGTTATCAAGCATTGGTATTTAAGACATGTAGATGTGGTGCTTAGGAACATGACTTGGTGGTCTTGGCAGTGCTAGGTTATCAGTTGGAATTGATGACCGTAAAGGTCTTTTCCAACCAAAATGATTATATGATTCTGTCTTCATGCACGGTGAACAGGAAAAGGTAAATTTTGCAGAAGTTTATCTATTTAGCTGTTACCCAGCCTCCACCAGAAGGTTACAGTCTCCAGAGCTGTCTTTTGTAAGTATCACATTTTTAAACAAGCACAGAAGTCTTTGGAAATTCCATTTATGGTGTGATCTTCAGTGTCCTAAACAGATCTGAACCTGTGTAGATTAGCAGTTTCACAGCCTCTGGAGCTGAGAGCTTATGAATGCTTCGTAAGTATCTTGTAACAGGAGTCTGGTTACACATCGCTGATAGGGAATCATTGGCTTTCTCTAAAGGAAAGTTAGTTTCTCAGACGATTTATGTAGAGTAGTCTGTCCACAAGATAACCAAACCAAGTACAAAAATTTTCTTAGTCTACAATAGTCACTCCTTGATTAAATTCTTCATTACTGTTCAAGAAGAATTAGAAGGAAGTTTTCACAGCTATGTTATTAACTATATAATATCGTTATACTTTGCAATCAAATATCTTTGTTTTAATTGTACATGCATAGAAAGTTTTAATCTATTTGAGCATCTTGTCAGCATATTTCCCTGAACGGTAGATTGCTCTGAAATCTGAACGTTTCATTTGAGAGATGAGAAAATATGAATGTATATGGCAGTGTGTTATGTGAGAGCAGAGGGCAGTCAGGAAATGAAAAAAAGTGGGTGGGGTCATTAAAAAATCCCAAGTCGTCTTGATTTTGAGTCTGGAGCAGATGTAGGTTCAGATATAGCGCACAGTGATATGCAAAAGGAACTGCAAGTGGGGCTTTTACTTTACTGCAAACATCAGCAAGCTGTTGTATGGCATATAAAAGCCTAAACCACATTTTTCTTCTTTTCTTTTATTTCTGTTTCCATATTTTCCTTTTTACCACAGAAACACTAAGTTTTGTTTTTTCTATTTTTACTAGAGGCCTACTTGGAGGGTGTGGGCAGTAGAAATCTGCTTGGAAGGGCTGATTTGAAGGGGCTGCATTGTTGAAAAAAGATATATTCAAGTTTGTCAGAGGTATAAAGAGATTGATTAAAGCACTGTGAGTTTCTAAGGTACAGATTTTATGTAATCTCATCATAAAAAAGAGTTCTCAACAGAAACCGAGAGAATTAATGTGTGATAGTATTTTTTTTTAATCCACCTTGTTTCTTGGGCATCATATAGCTCAGTTAAACTCGTTTCATAAAAGTTATGGGGTATTTTTTTTGTTTATAACAAAGTTGCTAAAATGGAGAACTCAGAATTCTACCTCCTTTTGCAAATACATTTAAAAGAATGACATTTGGAGAGGTGGTATTATCTCGTCAGAGCTTACGTGCCACTGACTACGTTTTATTCAGATTTTATTGTATAATTGTTGTCATTAGTACACGGGGGGTTTGGTAGTAGGGTGTTTTTCCCACATGAAGAAAATGTTAGTCCTGGTTAGGTAAACATTTCTTTTTCCTTCATTTTTTATGTTTATAGAACAAACACTGAATGTATGGTTCTGGCATAAAAATGACTATGGAACACAATCTTCTGAAAGTAGTAGGTAGAGCTGGATATCCCAAAATTTATTATTAAATTGGCACACAATTAATTTAATAGGATCCTAAAATCAATTTAATAGTATGCTTTGGAATGAGGACATGCCAATTGTGGAGTTTCAAATGCATTTTTCTTTTATTTCACCTGGTAAGCTATTAAGAAAAGTTTGCTGATGCTTTTACAGTACTATTATAGTCTGAGACTATATTTTCCTAGTGGTTCCATTTGAATAGTATTCACAGAATACAAGATTTTGCCTATTTGGATTTCTTTCTCCAAAAATTATTTTTTAATTACATGTGATGTTTGCAAACATATTTTTCTTTGAAAATAGCTTAAAAGTGGACCTCTCAGTTATTTGAGATACTCAGTGTTAAGGATGTGGGTATGGGTTGCTATTATCTTTCTGCTTTCATGAAGCTTAATAGTTGCATGTGCACACACAAAATTAATGTTGATTCCCTGCCTCACCTTCAGCAAAAATCTGGAAAGTAATTGCATCCTTTTTCTATATTGTATAATTAGTTGGTGATATTCTTGATGTACACGGCAGGATAAAAACACTTTTCCAAGGCTGCTAGAAGTAGAAACTTGCTTTCTGCCAGTAAAGCATATCAGTTTTATTTTGAATACGAATGTATGCAAGGAGAAGATGTAACTTTACACAATATTCTTACACAATCACTTTCTAGACCATTGAACAATAAAAGCTACAAAACTACTTGGCTGAATGAGACCAAGTGGATGGGGCTGACAGATGTTAGCCAAGATCATTTATCTCTCATGTTGCAGTTGAATGCATGGAGTTTCAAAAATGCAGCTTTTGGTTCATAAACCAAATTCTTTCAGTTAGGCTACTACGTTAGGAACAGATTTTAAGCTAAATGTTCGAAGTATTTAAGAAACTTTTTTTTTTCCAAGTTCTTACAGTAAAAGAAAACGTGCTTAAAAAAATCTACTTTAAAATTTGATGCTTCCTTTCACTTACAGATATTGTCTGCAACACAAATCTGGTGTCTTAAACTGATCTCTAAATATCTAGACTTGCAGATCAAGGGAAGAAAAATTAGATTAGCGTTAGATTACGGTGCTTACAGTGAACAATCAGTGCATATTTCTTTTTTTTTCTTTTTTTTTTTTTTAGCTCCAGCCTGTATTAGTTGTGTCCCTCTTATTACTCATTTAGATACTCTGAAATCTTTCACAAAACTCTACAGGAGAGACAATAATTGAGATCAGCCTTTGAAATTTTGACCCTGTGGATGGTAAAGCTAAACGGATGACCTCAGACTATGGTGATACGTTTATATACTGTGTACTTTTATGGATCTTGGGGAAACTGCGTGAAATTTCTTCTGAAATGTGCCTTTGTTTAGCCTCTGCCATACTATTCTGTAATGGGGTTCATGACAGCTCTAAAGAGGGTTCTGTGGAGGCTCTTCTACCCTGCATTAAATATACTGTTGTTAGAAATTAGTTAATAAATTAGGGGAGGAGCACTCTTTTCTGTTTTGTTTTGTTTCTTTTTCTTCTTAATGAATGTGGCAGATGATATACCTTATGCATGAAGAAATCCTAAGCAAGTGATTTGGTGAACATACAGTCCACAGCCATATCACAGTAAGATTTTACTGAAGGCTAGACTGAGGTTCTCTCTGTACTGCTAAATTTTTATTTTTTAAAACTAAAATTAAATTAAATTAAAACTTAAAAACTAGAACTAGCATCTCCGTGGCTAGTTCTCTGGCTCTCTTACCAAGTGGCACAGACCACCGTGTCTGTGTTATATAGTGCCAGGCCCCAAGTCTGAGGTGACAGTGGTCCCAAGACGTTAGGATTAGTGTCTGAGCAGTGGTTTTGAGGATCTCCTCTCATGTGACTTCAGGCACCTTGGTCCATGTTGGATCCTGATGGTTTTATAGCAGAAAGCTGAGGTGGGGTGTTGTTGAGGAGGTGCTGGTGGGGGAAAAGTCTGCTAGATAGTGCTGGAGGACTCTGTGGGGCAGAGGAAGTCAAATATGGTGCATGCTTCCCACTAAGAATTGCCTGGGCGCATGCTATACCCCAAAATGTACCCAGGTGTTACGCAGGCTGGCATAGGCCAAAACTCCACTGAGGAGCACGCCAAGAATGAAAGTAGCACAGATGATCACTGAGCTGTTTTACTAATGAACTGAATCTTATAAAAAGAAAAAAAAAACCTAACAGACATCTGTCTTTCTAATAATACTTCAGGTTATTAATTTATAGACCTGAAGTAAATGCAATAAATTAAGGGGGGTTTTCTGTCTTTTTTGATTTTTAGTGCTTTTTTTAGCTTTGATTCTGAGAATTCAGAAGATTAAACTTCTCTTTCACAAAGACATTCTGGGATCATGTGAATTCCTAAAACTATAGGGGGATGTTTATTTCTTTTGGTTTTATTGACATTTTTCTTTCTTTTTAAATCCACACTTTCTCATACACATTTCTCTTGCACTCGGTGTAAAATAGAGCATTTATTTAAATGCCTTCGTTGTGCCTCTCACATGAGGAAGGTTCCACCTCCCTCCCTTCCCACCGTGCCGAGTGCAAATTTAATCTTTTCAGACTGCCTGCCTAGTGGCAGGGGAAACAAGATGTCAGGCTGGGGACATGCAGCATAAGGGGGTCGTGCGTGCCCCAGCTAGAGCTGTGTCTCCCTGACTGCTCACACTGTGCCATGGCTTCTGGGTCAGCCCATCACCTCTGGGGACAGACAAGTGCTGGGTGTCCTGGTGACCACCGTGGGTTTGGTGTCAAACGCCAACAGAGGCTGCAAGGCTGCAGCACGTCCTCAGGCACGCTCCCGTGCTTCAAGGAGCCTGTCTGATGACACTTTTCCTAATTAACTGACCGGGAGTTTTATAAAAGGGGTTGTGTTTGGAAGGAGAATTAGAGGCTGTCAAATGTGTGTAAAGGGACGGGTCTTTATTTCCTTCTGTCTGCTTTCTGGGCAGGCTTCCTAAGGTCCCTCTCAACCTCTGTAGGTCACATCAGGACAGCTGAAGAGTTACTCCCTGGCAGAGCAGGTCCATGAAGGCAAGGCAAGCAAGGCATACTGTAAGCAACTCCACCTCTGTTATGTTGTGTTTCAAAAGCTCCTTGGAGAGGTGCAAACGAATGAAAAAGAACTTGGATGCTTTCTAGAATTATAATTCTTCCTTTCTCATTACTCTGTCTAGAAACTGGTGAATTCTTTGGATGTTTTCTGACTTAGAGCACAGGTGGTGATTACAGGGCCATTAGGCTGGACACTTTAAAGGAAAAATTCTCCCTCCTCAAATGTTTTTCCAAGAAGGAAAAAAAAAAAAAATTGCAAAAAAATTAAAAAGTCTGCAGTAATTATTTTCTTATTCTGGTGAAATTGTACTATCAAAGGAACTCAAAGTCAGCTAGTCCGGTCCCTGCTCGACAAGGCCCAACTTGGAAGTTAGGGTGTGTGGCTCAGAGTTCTCTGCATCATTATTTTTGCATAGAAAGTACTGCTAGATTTATTCACAAAATAATGTTGCTATAAATTGTTGATTTGTAAATAATTACAGATTTTTCTAGTATTGGAGTTCTGGTGCACCTGGAGGTTCTACAGTGCTTTTCTGTCATTTGACAGATTTTGAAAGCTGGGGGGACAATAACGCTGAAAATAGAAAGTATCAAAGGTCTTGATTAGTAAGCAAAAAGAAAGGATATAGCTGTAGTGTTTTAACAAATAAGCACAAAGAAATGTGTACATTTCAACACTTAAAATGTAGTTAATGCAGCATATTATTTACCTACAGGATAAAGTTCCAAAAGAAAAGGAAGGTAAGAAAAAAAAAAAGTATCTGCACAATATCAAAACTTTTGAAATGAAATTACTTCATTTGAAATAGATATCTATTATAGAAAAAACTTCTGAAAGATTGACATGTAGAAGCAATATCATTTTTTAAAGTCTAAAAATATATCGCTCTTAGTTATGAAAGAGTATTTCATTCTCCACCAAACGTGTCTCTTCTTTTTCTACCAGACCTGCAGTGAACTTGGTGGGGGTAAAATGTTTTCCTCCCACAAATCCATCAGTTAATGTTCCTATTACTTTCATAGTGTTGACTACTGTGGAGGTCCAAGGTGGTCACCACAGCACCTCATCATGTGTTACCAAGCGGAAGGTTTGGGCTGAGGCCGTGCATCTGGTTGGAGTGTCGTCCTCCTCAACCTCTGGTTGGGCTACTACCTGGTGCAGGCTCTGGCCAGCTCCGTTGGAGTCCTACCTATGGGAAGCACTGGTCCCAGGCAGTCAATCTAGCTGACATATTTGCCTGCAGTGGTCTCTCTACTGCTTCTAAAAGAGCCTGGAAAATGAAAGCTGCTTTTAGAACCTGAGGCTTCTACAGCTGTTCCTGAGCTTCTCTTTTCATGATCTTAGAAAGGGGGAAGAGGTACACAAACGTAATGGGAAAAGTGGCCAGACTCCTCCCTGTATCTGCAGTGTTCCTGCTGGAAAAGCAGAATTTGTCATTACTATCTGGTTGGTTTTTTTCCTAGCAGTGAGAAAAAAGAGACAATTCATCTCAGCAGACTGTGGAGGAGTAGAAAAATAGAAAGAAAGGTGAGGTCTTTTATATGTATATATGTGTGTGTGTATATATATATATATATATAACTAGCAAAAGAGAGGCAGCTTGGGCTTGAAGGTGCAGGTACCTCAGCAACAAACTTCACCTGTGATTTTTGTAAATCACATAACCTTGGCTATCTAGAAGCCCCATCTGTAAAATGTGACAAACACACCTGCCTCACTGAAACACGGTGTGGGTAAAGCTCATTCAGGTGTTGTATTCAAGTGTTGATATTGCGTTGATGGGGTTGACAGAAATCCGTGTAGAGAAAGTCCCATTGCTTTCCAGAGTACTAGCTCTATATTCTAAACCTTTTGGAAGGAGAAAGAAAACTGCTTGAAGGAGTTGCCTTATTGTAAGTGGAAGGTAATTTGCTGCATGATGGGAGAAGGTTAAAGAGAAACAATTTAAATTTGTGTTCTTTCAGGCTTTGTGGTGGCTGGTTTTCTTTTAAAGTGTTACAAGCACGCCTTCCCTTCTCCTTACAACTCTGAAATAGTGGCATAGGACTACATGAAAGAAGGTAAAAGCATGTCTTCCCACAGCAAGGCTTGTGCAGTTACAGCATCAGATTTTTTATGGCCCGTGATTTCTGGAACGTGTTGCAAAACCATTGATGCTTTTTTCCGTTTAAATCCCAGGAATCTGTTATCCGTCCCTTGGGAAAGTTTTAGTCGGTGCAAAGCTCAGCATAAGCTCGAGTCCTCTGAGTCTTTCTGAAAGCAAGCGGGTTTCCTTTTAGTGAATGCTGGAGCTGTGTACGACACTGTACTGCCGTACGCAAAAGCTGGCTGTTTGGCTGGTAATATGATATTCGTGTAAGGATACGCAGTTGCTGGTGCAAGGGAGAAAAACAAGGTCAGCAGCCTCTGCCACCACTCCAGAAGGTCAGCTTTATTTACAGGAACAGCAGCAGGCTTCTTCAGCTTACTTATGTTAACCACCTTTCCGATCCTTTCCTTAGTGAATAGGACTATTTAAAACTTCAATAGAAATCTGCATTCAAAGACGACAACTAACTTTTTATTGCATAACTTAAAGATATCACTGATCTTTCTCCCTCCCCCACACCGACAGAGCTGTCAAATTGAAAACATTTTCAGTGTGGAGCACAAGCCTACTCCTTTCAAACCTCGTCAAAATTAACTTGAGAACACTTTTAGAGAGAGAGAGAGAAATGCTGCAGAGAAACAGCTGCAGCATGCTTCATCTTGCTTTCTTTTGGGGGACCCATGGAATTGTGAAAGTTCAGATCTTTGAAAGGTAGTTATTATTAAAAAGTAAAATCCATCACTCCTAGTTGTGAAATAACACTTTCTTGTTTGGGCTGTTTTCAGTGGTCAGTTGAAGGATGTGAGCAAATTTGCAAAGGAGGTTGCTTTACTGCTGGCATGGAGTCTTGGAGTCTTCATAGCACACGTGTCCTCCAAGAAGAGGGAAGTTAGAGCAAAAGTTTTGGCCATGATAACAGAAGTGCTGAAGGAGGAATGTTCAGCTGCATTGGTCAATAGGCTACGTATTCATGATTTAGCTCCCTTGCACATGTTCCTAACATCTCAGGGAGGAGTTCAGAGGAGCCTCGGAAACTGTGGAAAGGAGCGAGGAGAGATTGTGTTGATCTAAGTTAAATGGCAAAACAGAGAAAATTCTGGACTCCTTGCATCTCAGTTTAGGCACCATCCTGAGCCTTCCCTCTTCCAGGGTTAGTCTCTTACACCGAGTTTCCCTCTAGGGTAGGTTTTCCTTTTACATGTAGCCTAATAAGAACCGCCCTTCCGAAATCAGTTGCTTGTGTTTGTGCAGCAGCAGCGCTTCTCTTTAGGCAGAGGGATTCGGTTGTCCAGTACTAGGTGGAACGAGTCTTGGCTGAAGAGTTTTGGAATGCTCCTTGCCCTTTCCTCTTCCAAAGAGATCTCCAGCCAAGAGATGCTCCCCCTGTATTACTTATTCATGTCCCCCCCGTTACTTGAAACAGCACAGTGGGTGATGTTTGCGGTTTCTCTTGCTGTCTTGTGGTGATTTTCAGTAGGTTCTCTGATCAAGAAGGGCTGTGAATGGTGCAACCAAGAATGCTCAGGAGGGGATGTGTTGTAGAGGTGAAAGAATTTACTTTTCAAACTATATCCTCGTTAATCCATACTGTGTGAGTGATAACTCACTTTTAAGATCGCAGCAGTGTGAAATGGGCTTAGAAGAGGATGGCAGCATGGGTTTGGATGGGCATAGCTAGAAACAGGTGTTTGTTTTAAAACAGAGCCCTCTTCTGTGGATTTGGCCATGACACATTTGGTATGGCTAGTGCTTCTAGGATTTTTTTTGTGTAGCAGTAACCACTGGATTAATATCTAAGAATTTAAGGCATATTCATACGGCTGATACTTACATGAAAACATCAAACTGCCAGGAGCTGGGTGTATAGCACAGCTATTCTGTAGTTTTTAAAGCCCCAACACTTTTGTTGAGTAGAGGATTGCCTAAGATACATTACTAAACATATGTTGGGAGGTGGGGAGAAGAGTTCCAATTTCTCATTTACACTTTTCTCTTTCCCCTGTTATTCTACATCCGTCCAGGTAAGCGGGGAGCCCTTAGGGTGGGGATGGGGAGTCCTGCAGGAAAAGTTTGGCAGCCGATATGGCAATCATGCATTTCATTTCAGGTTACGTGTTCAAGGACACTGTCTACGGCTCAGCAGTGACCTGGAACAAATTCTACAGCATGAGGGGAAAAGAATGCTGCCTGAATGCCTTCCTAATGAGAGTGAAACAGAGGGAACCTGAGATAAATTCAGAACCTGAACTACAAAGCAGGAGAACCAATGGGGAAAGTGAAGCAGTGGGAACTTGGCAAGAGGCAGCACAAACCCTCCCCCAGTGCATTTGCCACACAAAGCTGTTGAAATGTTGCTCCCTTTCTAGTGATAACGCAGCAGCCTTTTTAATGATGGTTGCTGCAGATAATGTGGCAGCCGTAATGAAATATAACCCAGGCAGTGAACCAGAGAGAGATCCAGACTTGCTGGAGACTAAGAGAGAAGGGATAAGCACCAGAAATGACTGAGAGGATAAGTGGCTTGCTGAAAAGAGCAGAAGGACATCCAGGAATGAGGCAGGTAGAAATTCATAGAGCAAAATGGAAGTAAATAATGGGCCCCAAAAACATTTTAAGAAATTGTTCCTAATAAAAGTTCCCAGACTCATGGGAAGTTTTGTGAACAAGAGTGTTCCCTGTGACAATTAGTTTAGGAATAGTGTAATGTTATGACACAAGAGTCACCATAGAATTTTGAAATAATTGAGATTATATCAATCAATGGACATTTCAGGGGAAGAAATGGTACAAGACTGATTGCTTGTAGACTTCTGGTCTCATGTCTGCCAGAAGGTCTCTCTGGCACCTTGGACAAGATTTTTCCACTGCCATCCCGGCAATGCCAGAGCTCCTTGCAATCCAGAGTATAATTTTCCATACAACGTTGCTGTTTTCCATGGCTTCAGATGGGAAACTGGATGCACCATCTGGATGTATAGAAAAATTTGTGGTAGGACTGGAAACTGGCTTGAAGGTTTAGGATGTTGTTTCGGTGCCGCTCTTAGGAGCATTTGTGCTTCACTCATTCTTACTGTGTATAAAATGAACGAACATGCTCCAGCTCAGAAGGTGGTAGAGAAATTTACTGCGTTAATGTGTTTATACATAAGTAGCAGAACTGAACAGGTCATAAAATGTTCTGTTCGATTTGCTAAATGCTGCTGCATTCGTTTTAAAAATATAAAGAACACGGACATGATATCATAATGCTTTTCTTTTTTATGTATAGAAAATTGTGGATTTCACTTCAACTATTCCAGGCACCTTGAAATCACGGAAGTTTTATTCTCAGCTATATGTTCATCTTCCTATCCTGAGAAGCTCTGAGGATTGGCAGGGCTTTCAGGCAGATACGAAATGTAGATATTTAGTAGTTCCCAGTATTGGGCCCAGATTGAAAGACTCTCAAAGGCAAGGTTTCCAATCACAGACAGTATAGTATGACTATTAGAGTATTAATATTTTGTTTTACTATATAGGAATTAATTTTAATAACATAGTCTGTATTCAAGCTGGAGAACTGGATTATGGGGTTAAAGTACAGCATATATGACCTTTGTCTGATGAACTTTGTTGGGAGTTGCTGTGACGTTGAATTCGCCCTTCTGCTCTATCCAAATACTAGTCATCATTTCCATAGTGTGTAAATGTTCATCTAGATGATGACATTTCATTCCCGCCTTATCCCAGCTCACGTTACTGCTTTGGGAATATCTATTGTAACTCTTATCCTTCCGCACATTCTGCTGTCGTCACCACTGCTGTGGCTAATCCACTACTATTTGGCAAGAAAACTGTTTATCCATTCTGCGTTAGGGCAGATAGCTGAAGTAAAAGCTGGTCGTAGTACATAGTGTTTGTTCTGCAGTGCATTAACATGCTAGCTGAGCTAACAAGAAGATGACCAAATGATTTAGTCACTAGACTAATTTTGTCATGAGGTTTGACGCCATACTCCCAGATGCGCTACAAGGTTACTGCGATCAGTCAGAAAGCAGTAAAGCCCATATCCGTGTAGATTTCTGATTGTGTAGATTCCTGATTACTAATGTTGAACTGCTGAATCACTGTCTTAAAACGTGAATGTTTATGGCCCGGTGTATCCATTTCCTCCATTTTTTTGCTATCTTTATGTTTGTTTTGGCTGCTAATGGCTCAGAGAGCAGCCTTTTTTGTCACCATAAGCCCCAGTGTTGAGTAGGAAGAGAAACAAGCGAAGGGCAATCCATCTGAGAAATAACTGCAGACAATATTCACCTCACACCCTTCCTTTTTTAGGATTTTGGGGGGGAGGGGGGGCTTGGTGTGGCTCCCCCTCCTCTCCCCCCATTTTTTTACAATATGTTGGTTTATTTCAATAACTATTTATGCTAGGAAAACCAGAACCAAAACCACCCTCTGAGGCTGCATCCACCCTCAGGAAACAGAGAAAAGAAAATAGTCAGGGGAAACTTTATCTGACTCTCCGAAACCTAAATTAGCAAGTCCAAAAGAATGGACTAAAGCTTGTTACAATTCCTGTAACCATTCTCTACTTCTTTAGACACACTACTTCCATTTGATTCTCCTTAACTAATAGTTTCTCACCGTACTGTACCTCCTTGAGTTCTTGCTGATCAGTAAGAAGTAAGAAAGTTTTATTTGAAAATAGCTGCGTCTTCGTTCAATACTTGTGCATTTGTCAATTTTTTTTGAATGAGTTTTCCCCCTAGGTGAGGTAGCATCTCTCTTGTCCAACTCAGCCCTGTGTTGAGAAAGTTTTTCATTCTGCGGTCTTCCAGGTATCTCCCTGCCTCTGCACTGTATCCCTTCTGCTTATGTATTTCTTATTGTTAAACATGAGCAAGCAAAGGGAAAAGAAAAAAAAAAAACACAAACAAACAAAAAAACCCCAACCAAAATCACCAGGCCTTTTGATGTTAAAGGCATTGTTTATATCTGAAAATTTTGGAGAGAATACCCCCTTGCAACTTTAATTCTGCCCCCATGTCCATGTGCTTGACAGTAACCTTCATGGCAATGAGCACACCTGCTGTTTTCCTTCACTCCCTCGTGGGGATCCCCATCCCATCCCACCCCAGGTGTGCACTGTCCTGCCTGCATGGGAGCCCACCAGCCGTCCCTGCCGCCCTGCCGTCGGCCTGCAGCCGTTCCCTGCAGCTGGTGGTTGAGAGCAGGCAGCCACCAGCTGTGCCCAGGAGGCACTGGAAGAAGGTGAAGAGCAGGAAGAAGCTATATTTTAGACAGTGGGAAAGCAGTGTTTCTGAGGGGGTGGGGGTTTTTTGTTGATTTTTTGTTTGTTTGTTTGTTTTCGTCTTTTTTTTTTTTTTTTTTTTTGTCCTTAACTCTGCCAAGAAAAACTGAAATAATCATAATCTGGGGGAGAATACAGCCCTTCCCCCCTCATGTCCCCCCAGTACTGATTGGGAGTGATGCAGACAAACATGCTTAGTCAGAGGGAATGTCTAGAGATCTTACTAAAGACTCTCACAAGCTTTGCTGAGCTTAATGTGGTCAACAGATGGTGATTCACTACTGCTCCTAACGTGATCCTTTCTGAATGAACGATCCTAGTGACAGCAAGCAACTGCAGACCTAACAGGAGCTCCCAGCTAGATTCACATTTCTCTTGCAAACCATGATGGAGCTTCTTCTCCTAAAAGAAGTTTCACCTTTTAAAAACAATGGAAAAGGCAAGGCAAGTTCGAGAAGTCAACATTTCAGTTCGAGTGAGATTTCAGATGCTCATTAACATTAAACAAGAGTATTAGGTTAATCTCAGCCTACAGAATTTCTCATGACCACAATATGCTGTCTGAGGTCTAACATTTAATAATATTCTGCTCATGAAATGCAAATACAAAAAAAGGAATGAATTATTCTGTTCATTCTTTTTCCAATAGCAAATATTTCCTTACTCTGTCACCTTATTTATGGAATTACTTGTTCTCTAGCATTTTTCAAACCTCCGATATGCTTTAAAAAAACCTTTTTCTTAGTCTTAATACTCCTAGCTATTTGTGCTTCATTATTCCTTTATGCACTTCAAGTACCATCGTTACATCCTTTGATTTTTCTTTTTAGATGTAACAATGCTGTAGTTTTATGCTCCCCGTAATTTTTAGAGCTCCGTTTTTACTTGCAATTAACTTAACCAACTTGTCACTCAGACTTATTAGTTTTGAAATTCTGTGCTTTAAGTTTGCATAATGGTACACACTCCCCCTGAGCCACCTTCATCATGTCTTTAAAGTTTAGCCAAATTTTAGCAATTTATCAGCGTATCACTAATAAGCTTTGCCAGTTTATTTCACTTGTAATTCTCAGATTACACAGTTTATTTTTTTCATATTTCTCTCTGAATGCCCTCCAAGAACTGCCCTCCAAGAACTGTCCAAAAACATTTTTAAAACTCTCTTTTGCTTTCTGTTGTCTGCAGCCCAGACTGCTGTGAAAGCAGAGCTTCTGCAGGACTTGAAGAAGCTCTCCTCATGTGATGTTTGAATACTCTGTTCTCCTGAGGTAAATTTAAATTATCTAGGTGCGTTATTTCTAACCTCACAACAGTCACTTGTGCAGCAGTTGCTGCTGAGGCTACTTCCTTCATACAGCAGTTTCTGCAGAAATGGGGGCTGAACTGTAGTGGCATAAGAGTCTGCTCTGAAGGCGGTTGTAATAGTCAAAACCAGCTGAAGATACACCCAGGGGTTTGTCTAGAGTTCAATTCACGGGCGTGAAATGGGGCTGGTGCTCCTCCACTCTCGTTGTGACTTCCAAAATGAGTTTAGTCTATGTTAAACATGATAGATTGGGGGGGGTTTCTTTGCCAGCTAGGGACTAAGCAGAGTCAGCTCGGACTCTGCTTCATATGTCCTCTTCTTTACTTTGAAGACTATTCCTTCCCCCGCCAACTTGTTGCTTAAGAAAATATCTTCAGGGACTAATCATTTTTCCTCTCAGTTTCTTTTCTGCAGAGCTAAATAAGCCAAACTCTTCTTTATCCTCCTCTTGCAAGGTAAGCTTTCCCGTTTCTCTGCTTTTTGTAGCATCACTTTCCTGTTTGACTATTGCCTTCCCATATGTGAGTAACCAGAAGTACACACAGGATTGCAGATGAGATATATGTGTGTCAGATGTCTCATTCAACACACTGTTAAATCACATTTGCCTCTTTCAGGCTGCTTCATCCATGGTGGTTCACTGTCATCTCTGAACCAGTCCTGGGATTACACCCCCTCTTCTCTAGTGTCTTCTACTTTAGGGTTCTGAAGTTTAACGCTTTACATTCATGTTCCTGCATTTCAGCCTGTTTCTGAACACTCTAGTTTTTCCTGAATGATACTTCAATCACATCAGTATTGGTGAGAATCAAGGCTTGGTCTTTTCAGCAGATTTCATCCTCTTGTGCCTAATTTTTGTGCCAAAATTATTATAAAAAATGTTGGTGTCAAGATTAAGTCTAGAGGAACTCTATTAGACCTTCTGCAGCTTGCAGTAAGGCTATCATAGTATTGGCTTTAGCTGTCTTTCCCCACATAATAATTCTGTATCAGTCTCCATATTGTGGTTTAACCCTGGCTGGTTAAACCCAGATGGAGTTAAACCCAGAGTGAGCCATTTGCTCACTCACCCCTGGTGGGATGGGGAAGAGAATAGGAAGGGTTAGAACCGAGAAAACTCATGGGTTGAGGTAAAGACAGTTTAATAAGTAAAGCAAAAGCCATGTACACAAGCAAAGTACAATAAGGAATTTAGTCACTGCTTCCATTGTCAGGCAGGTGTTCAGCCATCTCCAGGAAAGTAGGGCTCCATCACGCTTAACAGTTGTGAAGACAACCTCCATTAACACTGAACATCCCCCCTTCCTTCTTCTCCCCCCAGCTTTATCTGCTGAGCATGACGTCATATGGTATGGAATATCCCCTTGATCAGTTGACGTCAGCTGTCCTGGATGTGTCCCTTTCCAACTTCTTGTGTGCCCCCAGCCCACTCGCTGGTGGGGCGGAATGAGAAACAGAAAAGGCCTTGACTGTGTGTAAGCACTGCTCAGCGATAAATGAAAACATCCCTGTGCTATCAATGCTGTTTTCAGCACAAATTTAAAATGTAGCACCATGCTAGCTACTCTGAAGAAAATTAACTCTATCCCAGCCAAAACCAGCACAGTCCATTTTAACAACTTCCCCTCGTGGCACGTCGTCAAATGCTTTATTAAAATCTGAATAGCTAAGATCTACTCTGTTTTATTTTCCCCTAAAATTAGCTATCCTCTGAAAGAATAGGCTATTCTGACACTACCTGCCTTTGATAAATAGTAATGTTATCAAATTCCCTTTTTATCTATGTCTTTAATTGTTTTTCATTGTAGAATGGTTTGGGTTGGAAGGGACCTTAAAGATCACCTAGTTCCAACCCCCCTGCCATGGGCAGGGACACCTCCCACTAGACCAGGCTGCTCAAAGCCCCATCCAGCCTGGCCTTGAACACTTCCAGGGATGGGGCATCCACAGCTTCCCTGGGCAACCCGTTCCAGTGCCTCACCACCCTGACAGTAAAGAATTTCTTCCTAATATCTAATCTAAATCTACCCTCTTTCAGTTTAAAACCATCACCCCTCACCCTATCACTACACTCCCTGATTTTATACTACTGTGAACAAGCTAATATAATCTTAGGCCTTATGTTTAATTTGCAGCTACCTCGTATCTTTTTCCTTTTTAAATGCAGATGCTATGATGCTTGTTCCCCAGTGATGTGTTATCATCTCGTTCTATAGAGGGAATTCTAGAGGGAATCCGTATAGAAAGAATTCATTGTATTAAAAATTTATTCTCCTGGATTTGCAGTTTCTCATGTGAGGTGTTTTAGTGTTCTGGGATGGAGATTCCCCAGTCACTACTTAGCAACTTGCAGCATGCACACTTAGGTTTCTTTCCATCTCAGATGTGGTATTTTCTGTTCTTTTCATTTCTCTACAAAATAGTGGTATGCAGTTCAGACCTGCATTGCGTTTAAGCGCCTAACTTTTCTTTGAAATCATGTAGATTATCTGCCTTAGCTATTTTAAACAGGTTCGGGTATTATCTCCTAACAGGAAAAGGTAAGACAATAGGTAATGGTCATCAGCCTGACTGATGATGATAGCAAAACTAGAGCTCGTGTAGTATTTCCTACGGAGTGTGGTAGTAATTGCAAAATTTTCTTTTTGTTGGATTAATATTGGTGAGAAACTGATGGAGTCTTCGTAGTGTTACTTAACTTTTGCTTATGAGCATATTCGGGTGTTGCCACTAATTCACTGTTGTGCATATAAACATTAATGTGTGATTACTTTGATGTATTTATAGGCGAGGAAACGAAAACCTTGCAGAAAGAAATCATTTTCCCATATGTTTGGGAAGTAGCAAGAATTGTTGCTCGTTCATTTGCCTCCTGAGAGCAAACTGTGTTCAGGCCTTTTTCTGGTGAATCTTTTGTCTGTTTCTTGTTGGTCCAGAATTATGCATTTCCAGCAATATGTAGCTGACAGACATGGGTCTGGATCAAACGTGATTCCTTTGGCCAGATTCTGTGAAGGTCTTTGAATGTCACCGCTCTGGGATGAAGTATTCAATGACAGCATAAAGATGATGTGTTCAGTGTTATCTGTATTGCTGAACAGGCTGTCACCTCTTATGCCAGAAGGAGGGTTTTTCAGATGTGTGTTTTCACTTGCAGATATGAATTATGGTAATCAACTTAGCTGTGCTCTGCAAAGCTTTCCCTTTTGTTGCATAATTTTAACTTTCACCACAGCTGTTAAGACCCTCTGTGATAATAAATATATATAGCTCTATTATAATGGAGGAATTACTACTTTCAGTGAGCCGCCTTTTCCAAGTTAGGGTTTTTTTTAATCGAATGTGCTTCTTTTGCTGTGACAGTTCAGGACCCTCAGACCCAGCCAGTTCCGTGTTAATGTGTACTGTGTGGCCATCGGTGAGTGCCATTCTCCCTTGCAACATCAGTGTTAGAGCCAAGAATGCACGTAAGTTATATTTGGATATAACTGTTCTTGCTGACTTCTCAACTTGCATGGGACTCCCTGGAATTTCTGTAAAGACCACTCTGATACTGATTACCATCATGTAAATGAGGTTTATGATTCAGTTTCTGTGGTAATTTTTTGACAATACCTAAATACCTCTGTAATGCATGCTGAAGACTGCAGCCCAAACCTGCTTTATTTAACATTTAGGGACTGAAACATGTTTTATTGTCACTTTCTTTTTGCCTAATGCAGTTACTGTTCAATGAAATAATTTTTAAAATATGCAATGCCCACATTTGAGTCAAATGCCAATCTTGTTGGACTTCAAATCCCCAACAAAGGGAAGAAACATCTGCTCTGTGTGTGGGAAAGCTAGTACCTAAAGTAGTTCTTTTGGGAGTTCAAGAAAGTAGGCAAGATGAATATGCTTACCTTTCAAAGTGTTCTGATACGGGAATTTCTCAGGAGGATTACTTCTGCAAGGAGACTACTGTTTGACTTGCTACAAGTACAAAGTCCTTTATTTCCTTATTTTTTCCTGCGCCTTTCTATAAACGGCTTGAAAAATAATAGGATTTACTTCTGTGCTGTCTGCCTAGTGATAAGTATTTCTCTCCCGTAGAGAAATTTCATTCATGTGTTGAAAATAATCTCCTGTTGTTTGGGGGATCCACTTGGGAAGTAGGCTGAAGGCCATGTGCCTGGTTGCCATTGTCCAAGAGCTTGTAACTAAGGAAAGGGATCTTCAAAATCATCTAAGAGTAACAGTGTGTGTGATAACATAGTTCTGAGGTTTGAGTCATTAGGGCATAACTAAACCAGACTTTTGGACTACTAGAACTAGAAATTACTATTTTCTTAAATGACTGGTCATATCTTTATACAGTCACCTGACTCTGAGAGCTGGGGCTTGAAGATAAACATAAAGTTTTCATAACAGCTATGATAAAAGTGCAGCACTGTATGCCAGTAGGTTGAGAGAAGGATATTAAAGAAGGTTATTTAAAACTTACTTCTAATAAGAAATTAAAGGCAGACGTACAGATTATTGTCCCCAGCAAGGGAAAATTACATTCCAGTTGTGATGCTTTTTGATCTTTATCTCCTTTTAATCTGTTTTGGCTTTTAACTTTCTTTTGACTGTCCAGCAGTGAAAGCTACATCTTCTGTTGTATATTAGACTAATTTCATCAAAATGAAGGATGCTATAGATATTTATGTAAAATAAAGAGGTGGTTCTAATTAGTATATTTTGTAGTTAGGTAGTAGGAAATGAATCTGAATCCACAAGGCAACAACATGCAGGACTTGTATGGCAGTAAGCATTTTTGAAAACTTGTAGATGAGGTGTTTAAATTTTCCATTCCTTTTGGGGTTTGGAGAAAGCAAACAGGTATTTTTGTATTTTTTTCTACTATTGCAAATTTAGCCACGCTTATAATACTGATTTCAGTTCACAGTGGTGCACCATTAAATTATTTAAACTTTTTGAAACAATTTAGAAACAAGTCTTTAAACAAAAGAACATAACGTTTTTGCGGATGTTCTGTTACAAAATCTTGAACTATTTAAAAGGAATATTTGTAATATGCTGCACAACTGTTTTGGATCATTACCACTCTGTTTTAAATTCTTCAACCTTTCCAAAGACAGATGTTTACCTAACTCGTCCACATTTTGAGGTATACAATGTAGGATATATTCCATTGTCCAGAAATTGTTGTGATAAATTCAAGAAAGCTTTTCATTCTCTCTCGTTTTTTCTCTACAATGCTTTTTACTGTGAAAGAGAAGAGAGAGAATTTCAGATAACTGTACTCATTAAAATGGGAGTTACATTAAATTATTACACTTTCCAAGCATGGTTGTATCTGACCACAGATATTAGTCGCCAAACTTCCTTTGCCTTTTGAAGCATGTGTAGATTGTTGGTATATGCAATTACTTTGTCTTTGTAGTGTCTTAAAAGGCCTAGCCTGATTTATATGTGCAAAAGAAAAATATTGATGGAGACAAGTGACTCTCCAGTCATGTTCCAGTACAGTTTATACACCTTTCATGAGGTCTGTTTTATCCTCTTCCTGAATCTTGACTTTGCCAAGAGTTTTACATAAGAGTATAAACTTCAGCTTAAAGGTTTTTGTTTTTTCCTCCACGACCCTGGTTCTTTTTCTCCATCCATCCTTTAGTTTATAGACTGAAACTGTAAAGCTGACTATTTCTGTAAAGGGCTTGTTAGGAAGCTTTACTTCTACTTCTGCTTCAGTACACCTAAGCCAGAGTTCAAAGAATTTAATCCCTCCATTTAGACAAATGGGTTTGAAAACCCATACCCCAAATTAAGTGTGAGTTTTAAGTGTTACTGAAATGAGGAGGTTGGATTAGGATGTCCAAGCAGCATCTGGGGAACAAAATGAGGAAGATGGCTGATAACAAGAGGAAAATCAGAACCTTGCAGGTTTCAGTTGTGTATTTAAAAATGTCAAAATTGTCAGCAATTCTGTTTTAAAGCACAAAAAGATACCTGTTTCTTACATTGGGAAAGGGAGGTTTTCCTTCTGCTTTTCATACATGGACTTCTTTCTCTTTCCTTCAAAGATATGAAACGAACCTACTTTCTTCCAAGTTGTTGTCCTGAGACAACTTGAAAACAGGGGTCAAATACTGAACTCGGTTTTCACTAGAAGGGAGGAGGGGAAGGATATTGGGTAAAATGATCAGGGCTAACAGGTAATTTCCTTTCTATCTCTAAGTCTAACGGGAGACTTAAATGCTCTGCTGCGAATGTGTGCAAATTACTGCTGTGTGCAAATTACTGGAGGATGTGCTGGGGGAGGGATGCAGTGCTCTCCTCTGCAGAAGCTGTCCTAGTTTGAGAGAGGAGGTCTGAAATGCATAGATCCCAGCTCCCGGGTGTAAGTCCTAATATGGTCATTTTCTCAGGTATATTTAATTTTTTTAGAACAGATCTAGCAGGAGACATTGTAGAGATTTTCATGGATATTCTAGGACTGGAGGCTTGAACCTTTTTCTTAAAGAGAAAATAAATGTATTTAAATCATTTTGGACAGTGAAGAGAATTTAAATGGGGTACTGAGATTGAAGTGCGACGTGTATGCATGAGTGCTCTGACTACTCTTGAACCAGTTCGATATTGGATGATGAGATAGGTGATGAATTCTCAGAAGTTGTGAGTCTAGCCCTTGCTTGTACTCCTTCACTCTTGTAATTGTTCAAAATAAATTATACAGTGTTTGTGAGCAGCTTGTTTTTTATTTTAATACAAGGAGGAAAGACTGGAAATGTCAAGGAGGTTTTATTTTACTGAAAACTTCCTTGTTTTCCCTCACCTCTCTCCCATACAAAAAAAATCAATAAATTTCAAAGTTGGTTTAATCCAAGTGCAAGAGGCTTTTCTTATTATTCAACAACTGAACTGAGGAAAAAAAAACAACCCAAACCTCACACAACTTTACTTATAACTTGTTCAATATAAAGAGCATGGGATTATTTTTTCCCCAATATGAAGTTCTTAACTGTAACTTCATGAACCAGACAAGTAAAATGGCTGGAGATCACTGTTGACCTAAACTACAGGAAGAAAGCAAAGACTGCAGTTCTAAGAGAGCATCTAAAGATTTTAAAAGAGGAGCCTTGTGGGGGACCAGCAAGGTAGTTCTTACGTGCTGAAAACAGCAATGTGATGCATCTATTTGCAAGGCTGATGGTGGAAGATAGGTTTGCTAAGCCCTTAGAATTCAGATATGTGAGGTTCTGCATAGCAGGCTTAACATTGTATAAAGTCACTGCAAAAACAGGGGTATGGAAATATCCGTGTGGCTTTTAATATGTTAAATCTTTTCAAGTTTTTTTTTTTTTAATTAACTGAACTTTTTAATAGTGTTATATGTAAATGCAGATCGTTAATTTTAAGTGAAATTGCGGAATCAGGGAAACCAATTTTTCACAGAGTTAAATCATATTTCTTTCCGGTATGCTCCTTAAAAGTTAGCTTAGAGACAACCTTAACAGATTAGCCATGTTCTTTCATAATGGCCGTGGAAATTATGTTTTTTTTTATATGCTATATGTTTATGCATGTAGTGTTTTACAAAGAGGTATGAAGGCATTTCCCTTTTCACGAGTAACTTGCAGTCCAAGGTTCTGACCCTACGGAGATACTTCTGTGTGATTCACAGAATCATCTAGGACCTAAGGCCAGAAGGGACATTAGATCGCCTTGCAGGATTTGTTTTGCAATACAGGCGGTTTCGTGTTACCCATCTCAACTGTCTTGTACCAAGAAACATTTGTTTGGCTAAGCAGGTCTTCCAAAGAAGTGTTCAGACATGATTCAAGGATCTCAAGGGGTGGAGAGTCTGCCGCTTCTCTGGGTAGCTCGTTTCAGTGATTAATCATCTCCTCTGTTTGGAGTTTGCACCCTGTTTTCAACTTTCATCTGTCTTCAGCTTTCAGGCTCAGGGCTGGTTCTCGGCTGCCCAACCTGTCCCGCTCTAACTCAGAGCGTTATGAAACATCTCACTGATTCTGGTGAAATATCTCCTGCTTCCTGGTTGGCTGTGTTTACGCCTGTGAGCGCTTTGGGATAGAGCAATTGTTGCTGTCCTTTAAAGCAGGAACTAAAATTGCATGTTCCTTACAGTAGGTTAGGAGAACAGCACACATTTTTTTCCGTTTTCTACCTGCTCTATGTTTGTGCAAAGACCAGCTGTGACCTAGCTTTGAATGGTTTTATTATGGAAAAATACTTTAATAGGCTTTTCTTTAATCTGTGATAATTAAAAGCAACATTTGCCTTTTATTTCTAGAAAGATGGTTAAGGGGAAACGATTTTTTCTGGTTTTACTGTGAAGTGTTTCTTACACATGCTTGGTGTAATAAGAATCTGACCCAAATGTGTCTTAATGGTATTGCTTGTGTGTCTTACAAATCCTGTAGGGCATGCCCTAAATTGGGCTGTACTGCACGTATAATTTTTTGCAGTTGATGTCTGTATTGACTCATGTGAAGATTCATTCTTTGTTTGCTTGCCTGATGCACATGAAGACTTTATGTTTTATATTTGCATCATGCTGTTTGTTATTGATTGCAGTCCTGTATTTTCTAAATATTTTAGGTGTCAGGAAGGCATTTCCTGCATCAGTTGGTTTGCTTCCACATATGATTCATCAGAATATTCTTTAAAATTAAAGTGTGAGGAGCTTTTGACTCTTAAATTACAACAATTTGGTTTTGTTTTAGAAAGTTCTCTCGTAGCGCAGTAATTTATTTTTCAAGTGGAGGATATTAATCCATTGTGGACAGAGCCACCTCTGATCTATGTCGAAGGGATGCAGGGCTGCACCTACATCAGGCAACGGGAGGCATGCACTCCACATACGCTTCTGCTGCACAGATCAGTTTAAACCTCCTGGGAAATCTGCACTTGTCTATACTTTGATTATAAGAGAGGGTAAAACTGTTTTCTTGCTAACACCTAATGGCACATGTGGTTCGTAATGTACAGCCCAAGTAAAACAGACACTCTGAAGCCTGGATAAGTCATCTGTGGCACTTCTCTATTGTGTTAAGGTATTACTGAATTTATGTTCTTGTGCATATAATTAGTTTCTTTTAACAAAACCTGATCATGAGATATATTGCTTAACATCATTTGTGCTATTTATGCATGGATCAGAAGTTTTTAATGGTTCTCAGTTTTATATAAGCCATGTCACTGCAAGTGATTAGCAGAGGTATAGACAGTCATGAAGTTGAGCTTTGTGGGGCAGCTGCTTGCACCCACAGTTTTTGGTGGCCTTGCAGTAGTTGTACCTCATGCGGCCTACGCTGTCTATATAAAAAAAATAGCCTTGGTGTGCCTCCCAAGCCAAGGTATTCCTGAGCCCAGTCTGAGGCAGTGTCAAGTGAGAGAGGTCAGAAGAATGCCATTCAGTGGGAGAAGCTGCCCAGAGGAGTCTTTGGGGATATAAGCCCCTAGAAGTAGCATAGTTGCCTCCTATGACAACTTGTTTCCCTCTCCAGCTTCTGGCATCTGGCTCCTTTTAATAAGGAGCCAGAACAGGTGTGTGGTGAAGTGGACTTCTGGCTGCCCTAAGTATAGATGCCATCCCAGGAGCGGATGTTTTAGTAGTTGCTTGCTGGTTTAATTTATCCTGCAGCTAAGCTGCCAAGGATGGGGAATGACAGTGGGTTCCTTTTAACTCCATTGTGCATCCCACTACAGTTTGCATGTATTAGGAATTAAGGATTAGCTGTTATGTGCTTTAAATACTGATTATGAAGGATGTGTAGGAAATAGGATTCCTCTACAAGAGAAAGGATCTGGTCTTAAATCTTCATGTTCATAATTCACATGAAGCTGTGATGCTGCACCTGACATAAGCCATTCCACTGTGAGAGCATAAAGTATTGTCAAATTCTTGATTAGGCAGGAACAAGGAGTCCAGAATTCCTTCTGTCAATGTCTAACTGGCATGTTGTTGTCCAAGTCACCCCAGTTTATGTTTACTGAAGCGCTTGCACTAATTTTGTATACCTAATACTGGTGAGGCCACACTTTGAGTATTGTGTCCAGTTTTGGGAACCTCAATACGAGAGAGATATCGAGGTGCTGGAGCAAGTGCAGAGGAGGGCAACGAAGCTGATGAAGGGCCTGGAGAATAAATCTTATGAGGAGCGACTGAAGGAGCTGGGACTGTTCAGTTTGAGGAAGAGGAGGCTGAGGGGAGACCTCATCACTCTACAACTACTTGAAAGGATATTGTAGAGAGGTCGGTGCTGGTCTCTTCTCATGGGTAATTAGCAATAGAACAAGAGGGAATGGGTTCAAGCTGCAACAGGATAGGTTTAGGCTGGTTATTAGGAAAAAATTCTTCACAGAAAGAGTGGTCAGACACTGGAATAGGCTGCTAAGGGAGGTGGTGGAGTCACCATCCCTGAATGTGTTTAAGACTTGTTTATCTGTGGTGTTAGGGGATATGGTGTAGGGGAGAACTTTTTAGGGTGGGGTTGATGGTTGGACTCGATGATCCCAAGGGTCTTTTCCAACCTAAATGATTCTATGATTCTATAATGCCTCAGGCAAGCTGAAGTTTTCAGGTAGCTAGGCAGATTTTCTTCTAAGATGTGGATTGTAAGCTGGGACCCCAAATCTGAGGTCCTCAGAACAATTATTATTAAAATACTACATTCATATGATGTTCTGGTGTCTAAACTCCAGTACAAGACTCAATCCTTTTGTGCTATGAATTGCACAGAACATAATCCAAATGTCAGTTTGGATTTCAGAGAGTGTACACTGAGGCACTTATAAACAATTTGCTCTTAACTCTGTTGTGATGTAAAGAGAAGTGTTATTAATCAATCATTTACAAGTATATAAAAGGTGGGTTGAAGGAGGATGGTGCCAGATTCTTTTCAGTGGTTCCCAGTGACAGGACGAGGGGCAATGGGCACAAGTTGGAACACAGGAAGTTCCGTTCAAATACACGGAAGAACTTCTTTACGGCGAGGGTGACAGAGCACTGGAACAGGCTGCCCAGGGAAGTTGTGGAGTCCCCTTCTCTGGAGATTTTCAAGACTCGCCTGGATGCATTCCTGAGTGATGTGCTCTAGGCAATCCTGCTTTAGCAGGGGAGTTGGACTAGATGATCTCTAGAGCTCCCTTCCAACTCTGAAGATTCTGTGATTTGTAACAAAATCATGGATGTAGGCTATGCCACATTAAAAATTCTCCAGCAAGGGTAGGTATGTTTAAGATAATTCACTGAGAAAACTGCAGAAAGTCTTAAAGAAAGTTTGTAACAAGAGACAAGGAGCTGCATGTAAAATGAAATGAGACAGCTTGTCAATGTATTTAACATACAGCTTACAGGTGGCATTTCACATTAGTTGAAACACCGAGCAGTACAGTACATATCAAGGCAGTTTGTGTGAAATGAATATTTTAATAACTAGTTGGTTTTGTCCTTTCTGAAAGACATTCTTATGGGTTTGCCTGTTTTGTTTCATTTTGTTTTGGTTTTTTAAAAAGTTCTCCACCTTCTACCCTAGTCATTGGCTGCTGAAAGCATCAGCTGTCCTCTGTTTTCGGTATGATGTGATTAGGATCCAAACAAACACATCAGAGCAATGTAATTCTCTCTGTAATAGTCTCCTGGCTTGCATTTTAGAAGCATTTACTTTTCTGTTATAAAGAAAACTTGACTACCCTGCTTGTATATCCCTGTTAGGCCTCGGCAGTGCCTAAGAAGGGTGGAGTTGACCATTTGAGTCAGTTGCATGCAGTGCGGCAAAATGGAGTCCTGAAGTGGGAACCTAATGTTGTCGCTTCTCTTTGCCTCTGTGCATTTTTACTAGAGGAATATTACTGCTTTCTGATGGTGTTTCTCCTCCTAGAAGTCATTCAGGATTTTAACACAGTTGGTACGTCACAGGATATATAGCCAGTGGCACAGGTATTCACTTAAAACCAAATCTGTTTTAATCTGCAAGCTTCAGGCAAAAGCCTTGGATAGCTTTCCTCAAATTTTACTTTCAGTATCACGCCCTTGGCTGTTGTTAGCGGAAACATCATTTAAGTAGTCCTAACGATGAGATGGCATAAGAGTTAAGCTCCACCATAAACCAGCATGTAACAGTAATGGCACGTCCCAGCCCTCAGCAAAGGCAGGTGATGGCTGCATAGTCTCTTGCTGGAGAGATGGTCATGGCTGGGTCCATAGCTGAGATGTGGGGCAGTAGGAGGAGCCGGAGAACTGCAGGAACTGGATGCGGATTCTAAACCTGTGTCTCCTCATTATGCACCTGGGTGAGATGTCTATGGAACAGTGATGTGGATCCCTCCCAGTGCAGACATAAATTGTCTCCTGTTTGCTTCTCAGTTGGTTCCATGGAAAGCCAAACTTGGGTATTACTGGGGTAGCATTGTGACTTCAACCTAGTGGCCTGCTTCCTATTAGTCCTTCCCTTGAAGAATCCAAGCTGCAGCACACAGGGAGGCAAAAGGGACTGTGTGCACAGACTACTAAGGATCTGACTGATTAGTGACTACTAATGGGATGACCAATCCTTGTCAGGGCCACATCCTGCTGTAGTTTTGAACACTAATAGGTATAAGATGACACCTCTACAGATCAGGATACCTATGGTACTTGACCGCCAGTGAAGCTGTTTTTGAAAGGAGTTCTCTCTGGTGAAGAACAGGAAGGGTGGAGATACCTTGTTTAGCAACCCCAGGCTTTACAGAAATTACTGTTTTCTGCCCATGGAGAAATTTCTCATACAACCTTGCTAGATAGCGCTCTGTCTGTTAGGGAAATAGTTTCTGAAAGCAGGAAGCTTAAGCTGGAGGTGAAGTAAGAGAGAGATCCATGCCAAAGAAAACAAATGAAGAAGGCGTTCCTGTTTGAGGTATACAGGCCAGAAGGTCATATGGATTATCTGAGACATGCCAGTACACTGTCTTGGGACTGATTACGTATTTCAGAGAACATGTTCCTGCTCTTGCGTTCACAGAGACACACAAGAATGATTATACTGCCCACTTGTTTTGCCTTACTGGAACTGAGATGAGGACAATCTAGTAGAATTGTGTGGTTTTTTTTTTTTTTTTTTCCCTTCAGAGGCAACTGAACCACACAGTTTGGACACATGGCCATAAATGAGTTTTGCCTGAATTTGAGGAGTTTAACAATAATATTGAACTGATGCAGCCTATCTTTGATGTTGCTATTGTTATTCCAATTATTATCTTTAAGATAAAAGGAGAAAGAGGGACCCACTGTGTCAGTTTGTCTTACAGTAACTTCACTGTGAAGGCAATTGCAGTTTTCCTATTGTTGTTCACTTACCAGACCTCTATCTCACACAGTGTGAGCTCATCTCTCTCCTGTTCTGTAGGCATCGTTGTGGGAGCTGTCTTGTCAGTTGTTCCTAGCCATTTGATCCAGATTTTGAATGGTTCATATAGCACTGTAAGCTACATGAATGCTTCGAAACCTAAGTATTCAGGTCAACCCCACATACCTGAGAAATTGAGGGCTGAACCTCCCTTTCTATATACAAAGACGTTTTATGTAATTGGAGAAAAAAAATAAATGGTTTGGAAAGAAAATTAAGTCTCCCACTCCTGCTGTTAATTAATAATTGTCTAGAAAAAGAACATCCTTCCATGGTAAAAAATGGCTCACCACAGGTAAAGAGTTCTGCCATTCGATGGTCAAGCACAGACTTTTCATATAAGGCTATGTTAGCTGCTCCCTTCATTGTCCAGAGCTCAGAGCTCCCTTTTAATCTACATAGGATTTGCGTGCAAGTATTCAAGGACATGTTCCACCTTGAGATATGGGTATTTCAGTTTGTAGCAATCACATGTTCTCAAATCTGGAGATGTTTCCCTTTTCTTTCTCTTGAAAGGTTTATAGACATTTGGGATGATGTAAATCTCAGAGTACCTCTGCGTTTTTGAGTACGCGATTGAGTAGCAGTCAGTAGTGTGGACAGGATGTGGAGGTGTGGGGTTTAGGTTTGCTTCGTGCTGCTGATCAGCTCAGCCTGACCAAATCCACCGCACTGGACTTTGTTGGATTGCTGGGTTTTAAACTGTCAGTAGTAAGCTATTATTAGTTGAGAAGGATAAGAAAAAAGCTCAGGTAAGATTACTTAATTTCCATTTATTCATAAAATGATTGCGGTTACTGGAACCCACATGCTCCCTTGTTGGGATCTGTCTCTTGTGTGAGGGTTTAATTATGGTATTCACAATCTTCCTCCAGTCAGTAAGCAGAGTTCACACTTACAAAAATAATACACTGGCCTTCTTTCAAATTACGATGAGAACACAGAGATGGCTTCATTTGACAGTGATAAGGACACAGTCTTTGAAGCAAACTTTGCTTCTAATCTCTTTTCCTGTATTTGTGGGTTGATAAGAAAAAGGAGGAAAATATGAATTTGTACCAGTGCAACAGAAGCTGAACCGTGAGAATGGTTTTGTCAGAACTGGGAATAAGTGGTGTTTGAAAATGAAACAGTTCTAAGGTCTGGATTTGTAAAGGAATGTATATTGGGAACAGACTAAATGAGGAAGAACCTTCTGAAAAGCAGATACATTCAAGGCAAGCTTTCCATCCCATTGGTAACTTAACTTAGATGTGCTCTACAAGAAAGGAGTTGGTATTAGCACGTGAAAGAGGTTTTTGAGTATGCCTCCACTGGATGTCAGTAAAAGTCAAGGAACAGAAAACAAACTGAAGTATTGCAAATATGTTTATCCTATTAACAGAAATGTCAATCACATGTTATCCACAAATCTGCAGGCATCTGAACAACATCTTATCAGGTACTCAAATTATGGGGTACTGAACACTGCTCTTGTCTTTTCAATGATAGACAAACCCTTTTCTTAGAAAAAGTCTCAAGGTGTTTTCAGACTGTAGCCGAAATTGAACCATAAAAGTCATGCGACTGTGTTGTTCTTCATCTTAAAGGGTCACCATTTGTTTAAAGCTGAAATACAAGCATTCTTCCAAAGGGGCCAGAAGAAATAGCTAACCTGCTATTTACTGTTGCACTTGTTTGTACTTCAGCATGATGCTTTGCCCAGAGATGCTAAGAAATCTCAACACTGGCTTTTCTGCAAAGACATCATCAGATCTATCATAAATTACATAATTAATAAAGAAGGTTAAAACAGGGCATCAGCACTGTTGATGCTATTATTTCACTCTGAAGAAGAATTGGGAATTCCCACACTTTTGGGGATCTGAGATGTTAATGTTTTAGGGTTTGAAGATCTCTCATTCCAAGAACTTTGAACTGTGGGCTTTGTTGTCATTGATGGCAGTATTCATTTAATTAGCAAAAGAGCAAATTGTGACCTACAGAGCTTTAGTTTTAGAAAGCTGCTCCTGTTATGTACCTCATGTTCATGCGAAGTAATTTTATTTTTAAAAATAACTCTCAGTCTAAACATGTTAACGGTCTTTTCCAGGGGAGTTCTAGGGTAGATGAGATAAATCTGGCAATGGATTTTGCACCTGCCTCTTGCAGTGTATGGGGTCTCCTACTACTGGTCACATAAAGGCTTTCAAAAATGTTTGTGACGGTTGCTGCATTTGGGCAAAAGGAGCTTTCACCTGATGATGCTCCATTTTACAGTATTAGTGATTTCCTAAAGCTCTCCCATCTGAAGAAAATGTGCTGCTGCGGCTTCTTGAGACCTAAGGGTTACATTGGTAAGAGCTCATTTAGCCTCTAATACGAATATTAGCTTTCTGGATTCTTGGCTGAATCTCTGTTAGTCTAAAGTGTGGTGTGGGTGGCAGAATCAGTAGGTGCAGCAGTTCATAAATGGAGCGAAAGAACTTTTTCAAGGTCTTAAATTCAACTCTTGATGAGGATGACAAACTCCCAGAAGCTGATTAAATTGTCAGTGATTCATATGATGACTTAAGGCTCTTTGTGTTTTACTGAAACTTCGCTAAGGAAATTCAGTGTCATAAAATTTTCTTGCTTTCATTTTTTTAATTTTTTAGTTTGAAAAAGATTCTAAACTTTTAACAAACTCACCCCGTTGGAGATTAATGCAAAGTCTATTTTTAAAAAGGCTAACGTTATCACACTTTATATCTGTCTTTCAGTTCCTCCATTTATCTTCAGATAACTTTTCTATTTGTTTTAGCCCATTTTCCACAGATACTGTTGGATGGCTAGCAGGAATAGAGATGATAATTTCCTGGGGAAAAAAAAAAAGGTGGATAGGTGTAGAACACCTCTCTTATGAAGAAAAGAAAGGCTGAGGGATTTGGGTCTCTTCAGTCTGGAAAAAAGACGACTGAGGGGGGATCTTATTAACACTTATAAATACTTAAAGGGTGGGTGTCAGGAGGATGGGGCCAGGCTCTTTTCAGTGGTGCCCGGGGACAGGACAAGAGGGAATGGGCACAAACTTGAGCATAGGAAGTTCCACCTAAACATGAGGAGGAGCTTCGTTACTTTGAGGGTGGCAGAGCACTGGCACAGGCTGCCCAGAGAGGTGGTGGAGTCTCCAACTCTGGAGACATTCAAAACCTACCTGGACGTGTTCCTGTGCAACCTGCTGTAGGTGACCTTGCTCTGGCAGGGGGGTTGGACTAGATGATCTCCAGAGGTCCCTTCCAACCCCTACCATTCTGTGATTCTGTGAAAGGAGAGTCAAGAGAATGCCTCCATTGCACAGGAGGTTATAATCCTGCACTTTCTGTCTTCCCAGAGGCAGTAGTCATCTGGTCACCAGTGGTGCACACAGGTAGCTCCAGACTGGTTGAAGCATGCGCTGTCACTTGTCTAGCCCAGCATGGAGGGGTGGGGGAAACATGCGGAGAAGGAAAGCCACTTGGCACACAGGAGAGAGCTGACTGAGCAGGAAAGCATTAGGAGTTGTAGGACAGAAACCTGTAGGAAATATGCTGCATTAATTCTATTTGTAAAACTGCTTCTTGGGGTCATAGATTTATAGAAAGATGGGGTAGGAGCTGCTGGAGGCCATCAGGTCCATCTCTTTGAAGGCAGGAGATCACCAAGAACAATTAAACCTAATGGAGGTTTGCCTTCAGTGCCTCCTGTGACAAATACCTGCTGACCTCCTCAGGCAATCTGCTCTTGTGTTTCACTAGCCTCAGCTTTGGAGTTTTTCCTGACATCAAGACCAAATTTAAGCTTATTACTGCTTAGCTTTGTCCATTGGGAATATGGTGAGCTCTTTTCAAGTGTGTAGAAAGCTGTCTTGTCTTCAGAAATAACTGTGTTTACTTCAGCAGGAATTGGATCAAGTTCTGACTTAATTTCTGAAGAGTTTCTAGTAAACGTACAATATAGTAGTTATAGTAGGCAGTAGCACCCATCATACCATATAAAAAGCATTCACAATACCATCTGAAAAGTTTTAAAACAATTTATATCATAATATAAATAATATATCATGGCACACGGGCTGTCACTTTTTACAACTTTCTTTTTGAATGAAAAGTATTCTTTCTGACTGTGGTAGGGAGGAGGGCTGGGTTAATTTATAATTTTTCTTCTAGTCCAGAACATGTCTGCAGTTTTAATACTTGAAATATATAGGACATACCATATGGGCAACTTAAAGTTGCTTCTGAGTTCACTTGAAAGATGGGATTTCAGAAGAAGATTTGGGATACTTCATGTTGCTTCTGCATTTTTTCCATGTAATGACAATATAAACAAGTAAGTGTATTTTTGCTCTCTGCTAGGGACGGAAATGTAAAGTCCTGTCCAGAAAACTCTCCATAACCCTTTCCTCAAGCCTTGCCTTTTTATCCTGAGCACAGACTGAAAACTGGAATAAATTGATGCTTAACTGCTGGGTGCTAACCATGAGGCCTTTCTAACACAGACTAGCTTCATAAGACGTGTGTCAGCTGGTTCAGTGCTGGAGTTTTCACTTGACTTCTGTGTTCCCAAACACATTAGCTGTGTGAACTAGCAAAGTGATTCATGACGTGGTCTTTGCAGCATTTTGGCTGCCTCCAAAGAGATATTGACAGGGTCACAGAAGACTGTGGTTAATGGATGTTGGACTCAGAGGTCTGATAAATATGCCTGTAATAATCACTTTCTATTATTTGGTTTTGTGTTGTTGATGCTGATATGGTGTCAAAGGGCATTATTAGAAGTAGGAGTGCAAACTAAGTAAAAGGAGAATCCTGGCTGTGAAGGGCTTTAACTTAAGATGCAAACAGTAGGAAGAGGCAAGAAATGAAATTAGTTTTGACATGGGAGGATGAATCTTGAAGCATGCTGTGGTTTTTGGAGGCTGCATATATTTCTTTATGGTTTTAGTGTACCAGTCCTGGATGACATGCATGATGGTACAGTCTGGAATGTATTAAACATTTTTGAAGGTATTTAGAAAAGGGCAAGTTGAGTTGAGTTGTCAGCACAGTGTTACCTGTATTGATGAATTATTGCATAATCTTGCTCATGTTCAGCATGTTATAGCAGAGCACTGGTTATTTTAAATATAAAACAAAAATGTTTTCATGCTTGCGCTTGACCACTTTAAACATTTATTGTGTATATGAAATTTTCAAGTGTAATCCAAATATTACGAGATACTCATGTAGATTTCTGGCACAAACAGGGATTAGACTTTTTTATTGAATCTTCTGGTTAGTTTGCTGTAACCCAAACTATCCATCCCTTAATTAAAAAAACCTCTGAATCTTAAAATTGCTGATTATGATAACTAATGCTTGATTGCTGGTGGTGTGTTGGACTTGCTGCTTTTCTTAAGAGGCAAGTGTTCTCTGTAGTCTCCATTTGTTTTGGGGTAATGTGATTCAGAGAAGGCTAAATGCAGGTGCAGTTCTTATTTTCTCCAATGGAAATGTCATCCTCCTAACACTGAATTTGATTTTGTCTGATGATGACTGCATTCTGGCAGCACCTTGCGGGTGTGTCAGGCGCTTCTGTGTTATGTACAGTGTACACATGTAACAAAAAAGATGCTCCATGTTCCTTTTGCTTGGGATTTAAGTTTTAAGGAACTTGAAAACCACGATTCTCTTGACTAGCTGAGAGTGGTGTTTTTTCTCTTCCCACCATCACCACCCTAAACCCTGAAAGCATGTCAGCAGTGTAATCTTTGAATTCAATAGGAAGAGAATATAATAGAGATATTATTGTAAAGGATGAATACCCTGGTAATTGATTTGAGATGGCATTCATATCTGGAGAGTCTTTTGTTTGGATGCTGTTTTGGAATGCTGAGATTTTGAACTTATAATGGAAATAAGATGGATAAAGTATGAGCTATGATGGACAGAGAATGAAGGGCATCATTATGAAAAGAGCAGGAAGAAAGGAGACTTTTGAGGCTTTTGTTTGTTGTGGGAACCTTAATGAGAGAACATGGTTAACAGATGCAAGGCCTCAAAGTCTACGGTTGCAGGCACCAGTACAAAACCCTGCAATAAATAATTCTGGCTGAGTAGACCAGAGAAGTAGGAACTTGGAAAGCTTAGAAGATGGGCAGTACTGGTTGGCAGTAGGCATTTGTCATGTGCATCAGCAGCAATAGGGGAGGTGGAAAAGAAGCTGCTGCATAAAGGGAGTGGGCTTGTAGCAGAAGGAGATTGCAATCTTTTTTCTTTTTTTTTTTTTTTTTTTCCCCTCTATTTCTTTTGCTTTGGGGTATGGGAATTTCACAACATAGAGTTTTCAGGAACTAAGAGCAACTGCTTTCGGTCCGCACCCAAAATAAATGAAGAATAGCAATGAAGCGGGTGACTCAGAGAGATGACTGACTCTAAATCCAGCAACTGATTGGATGGAATGCTTTCTTGAGTCCTAGAGAGCTGCATCAGACTCCTGAGCCTGTTTTGGTGCTTGCTCTTCCAAATATCTGGTAGCTGAATTTTTTCCAATCCATATTTGGAAATAGTTGATTCATTCATAAGGATAATATCCGTGCTGTTCAGGAAATGCAGTAGTTTGCTCTCACATATCTAATTCAAATGGTGGTGTAAAACTAGCCATTATTTTAATTTCTAAAATTGTATCAAATCATTTTCTGAGAACTCTATATGAAAGCACAAGCGATATGAGCTACCTATGAGTAACTCAGGTGAAGCAGAGGAAATGTTGTTCTTTTATTTTAGTATGTTGATATTTAGTTAGCTATTTCCTGTCTTGAAATTCAAAATATTGCTAAGTGATATTTTCTTTTAATGATACGATGGGGTCTCGCACATCACATGAATTGGAATTCTTCCCAGACAAACCTCTGAACAAGAAATTGGCCACCATGTAGTCTGCTCTTTGCTTACTTTACAAACTTGCTGTAGTGTTTCTTGTGGGGTTAAGAAGGATTCTGTGTGTGCAGGTGGAATTACGGTATACTTCAGCAGTGCTGTCAAAGGAATATCAGCTTTGAGTGATTGGAACAGGAACATTATGTGTGATCTTGTAGTTCTCTGGTATAATTTGTGTTGGGCTTCAGGTCAGAGCTATGGAATAGACTTGAAGAAAGCCAGATGGTTGTTTTTTGGGTTACTGCAGACTGGACATGCACTTTTGACTCAGGTATCTTCACAGCTACACAGCTGCGGGGTGAGCTTTCTCTACCAGGTGATGATGAAATCCTGGAACCATCTGCCTGCAAATCCCGTACTTTTTAAAAACATTAAACTAATTTTTGTTTTTTTAACTGTTTTTTAAGTAGTTATCTGTGACCTCTTCCTGGGATTAAAAAAAAAAGCAAACCACCAACAAAACATCCTCTAAAATAAAAAGTTGAAGGTAAGATCCACAGAGATGGAGAGGGATAGACTTTCCAAAGCACAAATGATAGCGAGACCCAGTTCCCATCCAAGGTCACCGAGGAAGCTTATGGCAGAGCTGAGGAGAGAATAAAGATGTGCCTGCCACAGCATATCCTCCCTTTGTTAGTCTGGGATTTTGGGGTTTTATCTTCCCTTCCTGTTGCATTTTTGTTGTTGTTCTCCCAGTAGCTTCATGGGTTCTGCATACCACAGAAATAGTCAAGAAAACCAGCTTTTATTTGTGTTTTCTTGATGGCCTTTTAAAAAGTTTATAAACAGTAAAAATTGAGCTTGTTGCCATAATAATCAACTATCAAATCAATAAAGTTAAGCTGGTTGCTAAGGGAAGGCCATGTAGAGTTGTGATGTAACCCTGACTGCAGCAGCCCATCTCGTAACAGGAGAGAGGGATTGAGGGGAGGATGATTCGTCTGCAGGGAGGGCTGCTTAAATCTGAATTCAGTTTAGCAGTGTTGATTTAAAGTACCTTTCTTTGTTATGGCAACAGAAAGGAACTATCCCGTGTCTTTTGAAATATCTAATCTTGCTTCCCTCATTGACCTTGTTTTTGATGAACAGGATTAAATATCCTCGTAGGAAATTTGCTTTGGTGAGTGTGCTAGAAGTATGTGAAGCTGTGTATAGCTGCGGAAGTGAAGAGTAGCAAAGTACTTGTAATACAGACTGAATCAGCCCCTCACCTTTTCCCCTTCAAAGTTCACCATTTCAAAGTAATCACCCCATGTTGCGAGAGGTGAATCCTCATCCTTGGCTGCTTTGGAGGCTTACCTCAACATATTAAAATTCTCCACAAAAGTTGTAAAGCTTTAAATCAGCATCAGCTGCTATACTACCACCCTTCACTGTGGCTGAAGTCACAATGACTTCCTCTCAGCCCTGCCATCCCCAGCAGACATTTTGACCTTTTGGAGCTGTTGGCGGCTGGTCTGTCTGAGAGGGACTAGATGACTGGTCTTGCTAGCTGGGCGGTGGCCTAACGATGGCCAGGGAATAAGTTTTGGGTGCCTGCACTTTTCCTCGGCTTTGTGGTGTGCTTCTTGGCTGCAGCTGGGACATCAGACCATTGTGTGTTGAACAATCACTGAGCAAAATGGGATTTAAAAAAAACACAGTATGGATTGTCAGCTCAAGGTTACTGCACAATCAGAGTGAATAGTTAACTCGTAATGTAAATATTTTTACTTCAGGTGTTTATAAAAGTAATATAGAGAACAGGATATACCAGAGGTGTTTAATGAGAGAAGGTGGAATGGTTCCCTTGAAGGCCTCTGGATTGGATCTCTCTTAAGGTAGCAGCTTCTGCAAACCATTGAGCAAAGGAGAGAAATAATTTAGTTGATTTCTGGCTCTCATCACAAAATAACAATCAAAGAAAAGTGCTAGCTACCAGTCTTCTTAGAGAGACCAACAATTACATTGCCATAGAGATTTATCCTCTTGAGCTGCTGTTTTCCTAAGTCAGGGTTAACACTCTTGGGCTGGGCTGCCTGTACTGCCAGTGCTTGTATCTGCCTTCCCTTTGCAAAGAGCTTTGACTCCGGAAGGGTTGATCTGCCAATCTGGAGGTCAAACAAAACCTGGAGAGCAAATATCACTTGCAGTTTGTTCCATTAATGGTAATAGATGCATATTAGTGCTACGGTCTTCATCATGCTTAGTCCCAACCTGAGAAATGTACGTGTAGGCAAGGAGAAACACAGTGTATCTCATGGACAGATGACCAACAGAAAACAGATTTGTGTATAACAGGGTTATGAAATTGTTTGCATAAGCAAGGCTTGATTAGTAGTCAGGTTTTATTGGTGTTGGTTTGTTGTTTATGTTTTTTTTTTTTTTTACTGTTGGGATTTTAATTTTTTTCATTAGGTTGGTGTGAGTCACTGCTGGTGAGATTGCAGGAAAGGGTGTGTTTTGAAGAAGGGAATGTAAAGGACGAGAGATAAGCTGCATGCTTTCCAGGTTCAAGTAGTAAATTTTGGAAGGTTTTGGCTCTACAAATGACCAACTGTAAATACAGTTAATAATATTTTGATATTACAAACCAATGGAGCTTTACTCTTTTGTCTGCTATCAACCATTCCTCAAAGAAATTACTTCTAAAGGTTTCATTCAGACTTACTATTTTGCTTGTTTTACTGAGTTTTGGTTTTTGTTTTTGAATTTTCTTCAGCGTACTTTGTCAGTACATTGTCCATAAAAGGTCTTGCTGTGGGCTGAATGACAGCATGGGGCTCGGCTGTAAAAGGCATGCTTTGCATGTTATTTTGTTGCCTTAAATATGCTCTGCAGGTAGAAGGCAGATAGCTTCCTGCACCTTTTGGATGGCTCCTCCATCCTCCTTGCAGGTGCCCAGCCGGCTGGCCATGCTGGGACAGAAGGGAGGCTCCTCCTTCTCCTCTCCCTACTTTTCCTTTACGATCCCTGGGCAGGAGCCGTGGCTTACAGTGCATGTGCTACACCCATGACCTTGCATCTGGGTAGCTCTGCTTCATCTGTACGCGTGTACGTAGGGCTTGTTTCTCCCTCCTGCTCATTGCCCTATTGATGATAACAATCTAGCCTTTAGAGTGTTTTCCACTTGGCAAAATCGCGCACAACCAACCATTGTTTAGATTAATGCTGACCTTGTAGCTTGTGATGAACCCAAGACCTACGCAAACAGAAAGTGACTAGCCACAGTTGGAAAGTATCTTATCAGATATTTGAAAGAATAATAAACAAGAGGAAGTGGATAGAAGAATGCCTTTCAGTGAGACTGTATTAAAATAGAGCTTCACGGCCCAGCTTCTGTGATGATAGATAGGTCCAGGCAGAGCTTACACTGAAGCAATGCTGTTGTACTTTCTTTGAGGTAGTCATAGTAATCCCCTCTGTTGCCTGGCCTATACAGACACAAGGATGTCCACATCATTGTCCTAAAATTATTGCCTGCCATCACTTCAAGGCCTACATTGGGCAGACTGGACGCTATAGTTGCACTTCTATTACTGCATGTTTGTCAAATACATTAACATAATTGTACCTCAACACACAGTGTATTAGCTGAGAATTTCTGGGCTTTGCAGTGCTTGGGTTCTCCCTGTAATTTCAAGGAGAGTGCCTAAGGAAAAAAGGCTTTCAGAGTCAGATTGTCTCTCATTGTGTAAGTCCCCTATTGCTTTTCAGTCCTGGAGCCACGTTCATGCAATTTGGCAGCAACATCTTCCTGAAGGTTCTGCAGGACTCAGCAGCAGGTAGCGAACCCATGATACCCAGCCATGGGGGACACAGGGAGGGCTCAGCCCTCACTTCTGCTGGGGCTTCCTTGCCAGCCAGGCAGAGCTGGCCAAAAGCGTGTTTGGGAACCAGGAGGTTGTTGTGCATTTGGCTCTGAACCTGTCATGACATGTACTGCCTCATGTCTGGTCAGTGGGCCAGAGACAGGTTAGAGACATGGGAGAGGGTGTTGTAGGAGGATGCTTAGGGGATGGGAAAGGACATAGGGTACTAGCATATGAGGTCAGAGAGCTGGAGGCAACTGTGGACATTGGACATAGCTTGGGGGGTGTAGAGGAGCACTGCAGGAGTGAGGCTTGTTGAGGTTAATGGTGGGGACGTACTCTGCACATTCCCAAATGTACTATTTGTGGTTACTGTAGAGCGATCAAGGGGTGTGGCATGGGTTGGGTTTTTTTTTTTACTTTTAAAAAATACATATATTCCTTGCAGATGGGCATATGCCATATACATATCAGTAACTCTTCCATTCTGCTTTACTTTTTTGTCCTGAAGTATCAGGTGACAGCCAAGTTGTGTAGTGACTAGTGAATTTCTGTGTGCTACAGGGGCTATAGCTGAACGTGGAGGCAGAGGACAGAGGAAGAATCCTGGAGCAGAAAAAAGCCTTTCTATCAACAAGCACACACTCTTACGGTCCTGGACTCTTTTGCTTGGGACCCACAAGCATGAGTAGTCTGACAGGTTCTCTGCGTAATATTGCATAAAATATTTTGCCCCTCTATTCCACTCTTATGAGAGCCCACCTGGAGTGCTGTGTCAGCTCTGGAGCCCTCAGTGCAGGGAAGACATGGACTTGTTGGAGCAGGTCCAGAGGAGGGTCCACAAAAATGATCAGAGGGCTGGAGCACCTCTCCTGTGAGGACAGGCTGACAGAGCTGGGGTTGTTCAGCCTGGAGAAGAGAAGGCTCCAGGGAGACCTTATTGCAGCCTTCCAGTATTTAAAGGGGGCTTACAGGAAAGATGGGGACAAACTTTTTAGCGGGGCCTGTTGAGATAGGACAAGGGGTAATGGTTTTAAACTAAAAGAGGGTAGATTCAGGCTAGATATAAGGAATAATTTTTTTATGATGAGGGTGGTGAAATACTGGCCCAGATTGCCCAGAGAGGTGGTAGATGCCTCGTCCCTGTAAACATTTGAGGTCAGGTTGGATGGGGCTCTGAGCAACCTGCTGTAGTTGAAGATGTCCCCGCTTATTGCAGAGGGGTTGGACTAGATGACCTTTAAAGGTTCCTTCCAACCCAAACTATTCTATGATTCATATGGTTCTATGACAACCCATTGGCAATGAGCTAGTTGTTCAAAGGATTACAGTAGTTGTCCTGAGGATTGTGAATGACAAGCAAGAATAAATGTCAGTGAGAGCTCAATACAAATGAAGGAAGTGAGAATAACAAAAACTGCTTTTCAAAACAGATCTGTGTTCAAACCCTCCACTGCTGAAGCCCAAGGAGCAAATATTCCCTTTTATATAGTCCAAATTAGGAGTTGAATGTCATCTAACAGTTTTGCCTGGATTTGATCAATTGCTTAAGTGTATTGATAGTGGTGGGATTGCTGAAATTGAACACCCAATTTGTGCAGGATTGTGATTCATGTGCTGGATGTATTATTACGCCATCTTTCCCTCAAAGATTAGGTCACCAGTCATCAGTGGCAGAGGCATTTCTCTCTCTCTCTCTCTCTCTCTCTTTTTTTT